>JADGJL010000439.1:0-21127 GCA_027600665.1 Irineochytrium annulatum
CAACTCCTTACAAAGATATAAAGAAAATAAAGATGAGATCCTAATGTATGATTTGAACTCTGGTCGTAATCGTCATAGTCCTCAAAGCCTTTGATCAATGACAAACGGATGGAGAGCCGAAACTCCTTTATCCTGCCGTATGATCACTGACGAAACAGTCCTTTTAGACTTCTCGTATCATGCCCTTCATCGCTTTGGCGATACGCGTGGTGTGCCCAGTGGCAACCCAAGGCTCTGCTATAAGTACGCGCTACGGGCGGGAGGTTCAACACCTTCGACATCACCTCGAATATCTCTCCGCGCCGACTTGATCTTCACAACGGGCGACAACGGCGCGACGGGCTCTACTCCCCTTTCTCACCTACTTTCAACACTTATGAACTTACGTCGGAGCTACGGTTCCGCAGCTTGACAGGGAGGGGACCGCAACAATACGTGCCCCGGTATCATTTTTTATCCCTCTTAGTGCCTCATTTACTTACATAACCGAGTTGGACCATCTCCGTTTTCGATCACTGCAGACACCTTTCACCGTCAACCACAACTCATTCCCATCATCCTTCGGCCTTGCTTCAGGCGTGCAGTGACACTAAGGGGTTCACTGTAGCCAGATGCCACCATTGGTCCTCTCATTCGTGTACCATGTATGTGACTTGTTTCAGGCGGCGTTTGGCCTGCTGTGGCCTGCTGTCGGTGCATATCATTATCATTCCTCCCTAGTCGCTACCCTGAGAGTCCACTTCAACCTTCAAAATTTGACTTCGCTAACGGATTATGTTTACCATTGGCGGGGGGTTTCACACTAGCATCAAACCACAATTAGAGATAAAAGGTTATTGAACCTTTGTGTATGTAAACATTTGCATGGTTATCCCATTCCACCTGACACCATGTTGTCCAGCAAACAGCGGAGGCTCCTTGAGGAGGCTGACATAGAGCTCGTGGGCAAAGCAGAGGGAGCTGGGAACCCGTTGATAACCGCCCTCATTGAATTGCAGGTGTGCATACGGGTATTTGGAAATAGACACGCATTTCAGTGGCTTGTACTATGTCTGTTGATGAATCTTACATTTTTCTGCCTTTCGAGTCCAATAGCCAGGCTCATCCACACTGGCCCAGCGCGCACCGTCGTTAAAGCCCGCTTTTTGCCGCCGCGATTTGTCTTCCCACCTCCCTTTGCTGCGATGTCGTCCGCCGCCCAGCAGATCCAGCAGCCCACTTGGCACAAGCCGACGCCGGCGACGCCAGTCCTAAAGATCAGCAACTCCCTCACCCACACGAAGACCGAGTTCGTGCCGCGCGCGGGGATGAACGTTGGGTGGTACATTTGCGGGCCGACGGTGTATGCGCCGAGTCACTTGGGCCATGCCAGGTGAGGACATGGCGCCACAGAGGGCGATGAACTGAAGGACATCAGGACATACATGACGTTCGACATTATTCGTCGAATTATGGAGGAATATTTTGGCTACCACATCACGTATGTCATGAACATCACCGACATTGACGACAAGGTGTAAATTCGTTGCTTAAGTGGTATAAGCGTGCTAAAACGTAACTTCTCACTCCAATGCTACCACCAGATCATCATCACCGCCCGCCAAAACTACCTCTTTGATCAGAAGATGAAGAGTCTGACGGCGTTGACGCCATCCTTAGTCGATGAAGTCGAGGAGGCTTGGGGTGCGTTCCTCATCTCGACCCTTGGGAAGGGGAAGCGTCTGCCGGAGGGTGCGACGATGCGTCAGAGATGGGAGAAGGTAAAGTCGGCCCCGAAACCAACGTTTGAGGAGATGCCGAAATTTGAAATGTGGGTCACGGCCGCCGTAAGTTTACCTGTCGCGGTTTCTTACGTCTCACGTGGATTTTAGACGCGCTCTTTGGCGGCGATCGACAAGGGCCGGAATGATATTGCGGCTGGGCACACGGGTCGCGATCTCGCCCAGCAATTGCTCGAGGAGAATAGGGACACTTTGTCAAAGTACATCGACGACAAGCTGGGGCGGACTGTAACGGATCCGGTGGTGTTCAGGGACTACGCGTATCATTGGGAGAAGCAGTATTTCAAGGACATGGACGCTTTGGGGGTAGGTGCAGCGTAGCCCTTGTGTTTGCGGCCGCTTCTTAATGTCTCGTGCAGGTTCGGAGGCCCGATGTCTTGACCCGCGTAAGCGAATATGTGCCCGAGATCGTTAAGTTTGTTGAAGGAATTATCGCCAACGGTTACGGCTACGAGTCAGAGGGCTCCGTATACTTCGATACGCCGAAGTTTGACCGCTCACCAAAGCATTCGTACGCTAAGCTCGAACCGTGGTCCGCGTCGAACGTTAAGCTTCTTCAGGAGGGCGAGGGCGACCTTGCCGTCACGAGCGGGGCGAGGAACAAGGCTGACTTCGCGCTGTGGAAGGCCTCCAAGCCCGGGGAACCGTCGTGGGATTCGCCGTGGGGTAAGGGCCGACCTGGTTGGCACATCGAGTGCTCGGCCATGTGCGGGGACGTTCTGGGGGAGAAGCTTGATATCCATTCGGGCGGCATTGACCTAGCGTTCCCGCACCACGATAACGAGGTAGCCCAGAGCGAGGCCTGCTTCGACTGCGACCAATGGGTGAACTACTTCATGCACGCCGGGCATCTGCACATTGACGGGCAGAAAATGAGCAAGAGTTTAAAGAACTTCACGACGATCGAGGTTAGTGTTGCCAGAGTCTCCGCTGAAGTTTTTGTGATGATTTATTTTTCTAACGGCTTCTAATAGGAAACATTGGAGAACTTCCCGGCATCCACGATACGGATCATGTTCCTTCTGCACTCTTGGGACTCCGTCCTCGATTACAAGCAATCGACGCTGCAAGAGGCTCGCGTATTTGAGTCTACGATCAACGTTAGCCAATTGTTTTATACGAAATGCCTTCTAATGGCTGTATTTGACACGTTAGAACTTCCTCACGAACGCGAAAGCCCTCCTTAGCGAGATACGCTCCCGCAAATACGACCTCAACGGCGTTCACAACTTCCACGACGCCGAGAAAGCCCTCCTCGCTCACCTGGACCGCGCACAGGTCGCTGTGCATGCCGCTCTGTCTGACAACTTCGACACTTCAACGGTTATGAACACGCTTCGCGACCTTATCACCGCTGCGAATACTTACACCTCGCAGCGCAAGTCCTTGGCCAGCGCCGACGCCTTGTTCAAGGTGGCCCGCTTCGTGACGCGGATGATGAGGATCTTTGGCGTGTACCGGGACGCGAACCCGGCGGTTGGGGATGCTGCAGGAGGCGGGAGAGGTGCGGGTGGGAGCCTCGAGGAAACGGCAGGCCCGTATGTGCGTCTGCTTGCGTCGTTCCGAGACCGCGTGCGCGCGCTCGTGCGGTCTGGCGCGCCGGCGAGCGAGATGTTGGCGCTGACGGACACGCTGAGGGATCAAGACCTGGTTGATCTGGGTGTGGCGTTGGACGATCGGGACGACGGGACGGCGTTGGTCAAGTTTATGGACCGGGACGTAATCTTGCGGCAGAGGGAGGAGAAGAGGGTAGCGACGGAGAAGGCGAAGGCGGAGAGGGAAGAGGTTAGGAGGGCGGAGAGGGCGAAGGAGGCGGAAAAGATTGGGAAAGGAAAGCTGAACCCGCGAGAGATGTTCCGGACTGCGGAATTCTCTAGGTGGGACGATAAGGTGCGTTCCTGAAGCCTAAACCTTCCCTTTCGCACAAACGTTAACCGTACCCAACCAAAAGGGCGTACCAACTCACAAGGCGGATGGAGAAGAAGTTAGCAAGAGTGGGGTAAAGAAGCTCATCAAGCAGTGGGAGGCTCAAGAGAAGCTTCATGAGAAGTACCTCAAGTTCATCGCCGAGAATGGTGGTGACGGCGGAGACTCCTCGCCGCCGGCAGCAGGCGCGTCTAAGCCTTCCAACTCCAGTGAGTGCCCGTAACGTTTTGCCAATGCTTAAGGGTATAATCTGAACTACAATAGGATAACGTGACCACGGCGGTTGCTATCGTATGATGACCGGATTTAAAGATAAATGGAGAATATATGATGGAGTGAATTTTTTATTTGCCATGTGCATACACAATTATTTTAATTTTCGGTGTATTTTAAATGACAAGTTGTCGTCAACGCTTTTAACGGTACTTTGCAAACTTTCAAATCACTGACATCGATCAAATTTCCACCGCAACTGGCGTTTGGAAAAATCTTGAATCATAGATCTGCTGAGTAAAGCCGTTCGAGAACGTGATTTTGGCCGGCAGGACCATTTTGTCATTTGCTAAAAGGCGTCAGGTTCGAACCGATTGGATAGTATCGTACCTGTCCAATGACCAGATATTTTGTGATCAGCATGGATGATTTCCCCCTGACCGTTAAGTACCCCATCGACCCATACCCCCGTTTTCTGCCATGCGCGTGTAAGTACACGTAAGGCAACAAAGAAACGACGAAAGATGTACTTTGCTGCCGCTCTTGTAAATGTACACTCCCTTGCCATCTTTCAAGTCGTTCTTCCAACCACCCACGTAAATATCCCCGTTGGCGTAGCTGTAGATACCCTCAATGCCGTGGCGTTTGCCGTCCATAAACCCGCCTGGCGAGGAGGCTGATCAGACGACCGTACATACAGTGCCATCCTCACCCCTGTACTTTGATCCGTCCGGGTACACGAAGAAGCCGTTCCCGTTCCTCGAACCCCCCATGTATTCCCCAGTATACCGCGCACCGCCGGCCTTCCACTTGTAGACGCCGGGGCCGTTCCTTTCCCCGAGAGCGTAGTTCCCCTCGTAGATATCGCCGTTTGTGAAGACATTCCGGCCATGGCCGTGCCTCTGCGACTCCGCGTTCCTCTCACCCTCGTAGACTCCGAGGCTCGGGAGTTCCTCCTTAAACTCTTCGTCGTCCTCGCTGGCGCTCATCTCGATCTCTCCAGCAATGTGCCTCTGTCAACTAACTCCGAAAGGCAACTTTGACGCCTTGGCGAACCACAGGCGCGATGGACATTGAGGGCCTGATCAGCTCCCCGTCGCTGTCCAGAGTCGACGATGCACCTTGGGCAGACCAGTTTACTGAGGATACTAAGCCCTACGGCCGATCTAAGACCTCGTTTGCTTTCTCTTCAACACTGGACGACTGGCCTCCCACCGCCGCCCATGCCTCTGCAGGAGCTGGGACTGGAAACGCCGGAAAGAAGGACGCGGACTCTATTGTGGACGGCATCGACAGCGCGGGATTTCAATTCGTCTGCTATCACGCGGTCACTCGGTAACTCTCTTACTGCCGAACAAGACTCTGAAGTACTTGTCCAGCATATATTTCCTGATGTATCTCTTCAGTATTGGAATGCAAGACCTTTTTGTGAGCATGCGTTTTACTGTGCTTTCATCCCTGTCCTACCCTGATACTTGGGCAGTTTTTCCGAGACGAGGCGCAGAAATACAAGATGGACTATCCAACGCTGAATACTTTTGGTCGAAAAGCGGCAGCAGGTCGTCTATACAATACGTTTTTGGCCAAAACGGCTGTTTCCCCTGTGCCTTTTAAGGCTCCAACATCTGTGGCCTTTCTGGTAGAGCTCGTCCGAAAGAGCATTGATGCGCCTGAACTATCAACATTTGACCTGTTGTCATACATAAGCATGAAGACTATGGAAGACGTGTACTACGGCGCTTCGTTGGAGAGCGATGCGAACGGCACGGTGGTGAACTTTTATGAAAACGCCCCTCGGGATAACCCTAATGCTGGCTTTCGGAAGTCAGCTTTTAACCAAGCGATGAGGAATGATTTGCGTAGGTCGTTCAGGTTTCTGTCATTCTCTTATTTTAGCAGGTTCCAGTCGAATCATTACGAGCCTGAACATAAGTAGAGTTGCCGAGCGTTTGATGGACATGTCAACCGACTTCTGTGCCGTGGACAATGATCGTGTCATTGCAACACTGGAGGGAATGGGGGTTGACTGCGAGCAATACAGAGTTCGTCTGCTGAGCAACAACGCTCCGACACTGCACAGGACAGGTTCTCGGAAATCACATGCACATACAATTAGTGCAAGCAGAGCAAAGAGCATGGGAAGCGTCGCGGATAAAAGAAAAACGCTTGACGATACCAGCGGGATCGACGTTGAGAGCCTGCGGACGGCCTACAGCACCAGTTCGGACCTGTCCCCTCAGTCACATGCATTCATTAGCTACATTGAGCGAGATCAGTTGTTTTGTGAATCTTGCTTTCGAATGTTTATGACCACGGCGGACGACTCAACCAGCGCCTATCGTTGTGAAAGTAGGCATATCTCGCTATGAACAAATCTGACATTGCAAGCTTGCAATTACGTATGCCATAAGAACTGTCGCAACTCGGTTCACGTGTCATGCGTAAGAGGCAACATCTCTACCGACTCGGTGTCTGTAGTAAGTGCCACATCTAGTAGCCGCATGACCTTACTCTTTCGTACGACAGATGCAAGAAGAAAAGGTGACACGCTTAAATGACAAAATCAATGCGATTCAAAAGGAAATTGACATAGAAACGAAAATACAAGATGGAATCATAAAAATGTCATCGGCGAAGCATCAGCTTTCATATCCTCCGTCCGCCGCTTCAAAGATGAAGCCTAATGCCGAAATGTCGTCTCAGACGGAAATCTCCATGAAAAAACTCGAGGCGTTACAACAGGAGCTGCATCGATGCAAGCTTCAGCTCGCTGCAGTCCTGACGGCTGCATCAACGTCCCCGCCGGCGTCGACGACAACAGGAAATAATGACGATACTAAACAGGGATCTCATAAGGACGAAGAAGTCATAAAGGTTACGTTCATGGACGTAAGCGGCAAGACGTCCTCGACTAGCGCGTTTATCGTTTCGCCAAACACAACCACGGGAATGCAGCTTATTACGCTAGCAGTGTTGAAGTTCAGATTACCCGGCGTGGAGTACGACTACAGTCTTACGTACAAAGGAGCACATGGAGGTATTCTTAGTTCCCTCGGCGTGGCTCATGAAACTTCGACTCAGATGATATCCCGATCATGTACGACGACGTACTAAATCGTTCTGGGGCGGATTTTTCCGCTAACGGGCTGAAGCTATCCTCTAAGGTGGGGAAATTATGGGTGAGCAATATGCCGTCCGATGTGGCTGACGGTAAATCTAGGTTCCAGTCAATTCCAAGGATGAACCGCTATCTGGGAAGCAGGGAGAGGTTTTGAGAGAGATTATAGAAACCGAAAAGGCGTATGCGGAGGATTTGAAAACGATTGTCCAAAATTTTCTGAACCCAACTGTAAAGTGCGCTGCACTTTCGGAAAGCCAGCTTTTTGATTTGTTTGGCAACATAAAAGAGCTCTCGACGCTACACGACCTCTTATCTAAGCGGTTGTCTGATATAAAGGATGATGTTTCTACTACATTAAAACTTGTCGCTCGGATATATGAAGATCACGTAAGCTGTGACATAGAGATATGTATAACTAAGCTATTATTTTTAATGTCTTAGCTTGAAGGGTTAGATATTTATAACGAGTACTGTGGGAATCAGCATAACTCCCGACGGCAATTGCAAAAATTCCGCAGCATACCCGTGTTCTCAAAAACCCTGCTGGTTAGGACGTCAGTTAATGATAGATTGTTTACCTTTTCGGTTAGGCATGCGAAAGCAATCCAAAACTCCATAAACTCTCACTTGCGGATTTCTTGGTCAAACCAATGCACAGAATTACTCGATATCCTATTCTCTTCAAGCGGCTTTTGAGCCTAACCCCGAAAACCTCCGTCGACTACGACTTGATTGGCAAATTGATTGCGTCGATTGAAAAAAAGGTCCAAATGGTCAACAATACAGTTAGAGTAAAGGAATCAATTTACCGGATCAACTACATCGAAGAGAACATGGACTTCGGCGGGGTAACTGAAAAATTCAAGATCGCAAATGGCCGCAGGGAGCTAATCTCTGAGCGAACATTTACCTACACCCGACGGAACGCAACGAACACATTAGACGTTGTTGCCATGCTGTTTTCGGACATTATTCTTCTGGTGAAGGCAAAGCGAGAGCAATTCCAGCTTTACCGACCACCAGTCCCGCTGGAGAGTTGTGTTATTATCGACGCACAGGAAACGACAGGTATTGCGATTTTACCTTGCCGAGCATTAATTCGGGGCTGCAGGGCCAACAAACGCAATACAGATTGTGCACCTTCAACATGAACCGCACATCCTGACAGCCCTCACGGCATACGACAAAACCTGCTGGCTTCTCGAAGCAGAGGCAACACGAGCCGTATTCTGCTTCAGATTGCATCATTTGGAGTGTCGTCACTTGGGGCGACTCACAAACCTTCAACTTGACTTCTGTCGGACGCGGGTCTCGGGATTGAGCATTGCTGAACCATCATCTTCGCTACCGCCAAAGTCTCAATCATTGAGAAGGATCTCTTCTTGGGGTCATAAGTCCATCGACGATTGCGCCGAAGGAGGCGGGGGGCTGCGGGAAAACTCGCTAAAATATGAAACCATCAAGATTGAGAAGAGGCGCTCGAAATCAGTGGACGGGTCTTTAGACGCAGACGATGCGGAATCGCGAAAGGGGTTGGGACTAACTGGTGATGAGAATGGTAAATCTAAGAGAAGTTCTCAACTTGGTAAGCGCGGGGTTTTCTCGCTTATGAAGAAATCGGATAGCAAGAGTCGGCCAATGTTGAGCTCATTGGGCAGCGGGGTAATCACGACGTCACTGAAAGCGAAAGGGGAGGAGGAAGCAAGCAGTGAGTGGATATTATCAGGACTGTCGCCATAGCCATAGTTTGTAGTAATAATAGCAAGTAAATGTATTTAGTTTCTTTCGTTTGGTAGATTGGTGGTCAATACAAGAATATAATACAGCAGCACACATGCGTGCGTTCGGTATGAGCGAATCAATATCGTCATCAAAAAAAGGCGGGCTATTGATACTTATACAGCCGAAGCAGACTTCAGCAGCGGAGTCCAAGACTGTGCCTGCAAGACCCCCTCGACGTGCTTTCGCACTGCATCATCGGCCACCTCACTTCCAACAAAATATGTAAGCTCATCCGGGCGCAGGTCTTTGCGGCCGAAAAGCTCCGTGGCAACATCGCGGGCCGGCAGAGGTCCAAGAGCGCGGAGGAGAGCCAAGAGCTTCGACCCGTTCGAGCCGCAAATAACATCCATAGAAAGGAGAGTGTCGTTCTCGTCCCCATACTCGTTGTCGGAGACCAGCACATCATCAGCAACGTAGCCGCCACAGAAAAGCAATGAACGAGCTGCGGAGGGGCGCATCTGGTTGCCCGGCGCGCGATCAAACTTCGTTGGCGCGTTAGTCATACGCGTTGATGAGAAGGTGCGCTCGGGCGTTGATTGCGGTTGAATGGTTCCATTTCGTTTCACGATGCGAGCAAAAGTAACCACCTTTAATTGAATGGTTCGATTAGGATACATGACGAACATGAAGGGTCAGGGAAACGAACTACCAGGTTGGTCTCGGCTCGCAAGGCACGTCGGGCAGCACAAGCAAAATCCGTTCCCGAGAAATGAATGTAGCAATATTTCGAGTAGGACTGCGCTGACTCGTAACTGCGCGAGAAGTCAACAGGGTTCCCGTCCGCAAAAGCATACCCCTTAAAAATGTTGCCAACTGTTTGGATCTCTCGGGCGGCAAAGTTCGACGGCAAGTGAGTGATGTGCAGAACGTTAGAAGGGACAATGTCTTCATCCATCGGCTGAGGGTACGGCACGGAGTAGGCGTGCCTGGAGTATTCACAAGACGTAATGTACGGCGTCTTCGCAAGGAGAGGCAGAGCCGTCTCGGCCGCCAACTGACTGTTGAAGACCACGAACACAAAGTTCGTGTAAAACCCTGTTGAGGGTCGGAAATAAATGGTATTGAAGCTCAAATCGACGAAGCGTTCAACAACCCAAGGGATCCGCACAAATACAAACCGATGAGCTTAAAGTCGGAGCAGCCGCGAGCGACCTGGTATATGGCGGACCGATCGACGACGCCCGTCCGGAAGCTGATGTGAACCGTGACCTTCGCTGCGTTCTGGTCGGCTACCCCTTCCACGTTGCGCCCCGACGAGCTCACACGCAGGTGCATCTTGCCGATCCGATCAATCACCTACTTCCTGACAGTAAGCTGTGGATGCGCTGTATGTGAGCCTTGGTGCTGTCGGGGTTGGTACCAATCGCACGGATGAGTCTGAAAGCCCGAGCGCGACAAGGTGGCGAAACGGAGAAAGTTTTTACTCTGAAGTAAAAAAGGGCCGAAGGTCAGCAATCGACATACTATATTTATATTCATATTGCAAAAAGCGCAAATTTCCAAATGCACGCAAATCATATGCACATGAGCGTGATGCACATCTACGTCCAATCCTCGTCATCCTCATCACTCACCAAATCCGACGACCTTTGAGGCACGTCGCACTGCACGAGCGCCGTCGCCTTGTCTTCAGACACTCGAAACTCAGTAGATCCCTCGAGAACTTCGAGAAGGCGATCCATCCGTTTGCACATCTGCCTCACTCTCAGCTTCGACCACAAATCGCCCTCAATTTCAACAGAAAAGGTCCCAGGAGCCGGCCAAAGACCCGCGATAGCGTGCCGTACAGCATTTTCGTCGCACTGCGATGTCTCGTGCACGCTATAATATAGCTTTAGGTAAATAACATTCGGAAGCTCCGTCCGAATCTCGTCGAGAATGTCCGCTGCAGTAAATCCGGTCTCCGTGCAGTATGGAAACTCGATCGTTGATAGTAAGCGAAGCGGGTTTCCAAAGCTCTGAGGTGCGGGTATAGTTGATGCAGGGGCAGACTCTCTCGTAAACGTCGCTATTTGGGTCGCGTGTCCGACATCGTGAGCAAATTTATCTCGTAGTAACTGCTTCTCTTCATAGCTCAGCTGCTGTTCCTTCTCCGAAAATATTTTCCCTCCAACCCCAGAAAAAGAAACTCCATATCCAAAGCTTTCGGCGATTTCGCTGGCCCATTCTTGAAATTCACGTCGAGTCCACTCAAAACGGTGATCGTCGTCCCGGAAGACAGCCTCCGGCGTTCCATATTTTAAATCGGGAAAGCTCACGTTGAACTCCGCGTTCGGTGTGGTGACAACCAATACTCGAGGTCTGTAGATGCCAAGCTAGTAACAAAGTTAAGTTGCCGGGTTTGCATATTGAAACGCACCGTGATTCTCGGAAATTCCGCAAGAACGGGAGGATCAAGGTGCTCGATCACCTCGGTACAAATAATCCCGTCGTAGCCCAGCAACCGGTCATCAGCGGTGGTCAAGCTACCGTGGTAAAGGTATAACTGCAGAAGGATTCAAATCAACCAGCATGCTAGCTTTACCGTTATCGGCTGTTCGCGCAGGTTGTTTCGATCATAATCGTTCGGAGCACAGTTGTTAGCCGCGAGCAGCAATCGTTCCTCCAAGATGTCGACGCCAACCACGGCGTTCACGTTCGTATCGTTGAGCGCAATAGAGATCACGTTTCCCTCTCCGCAGCCCAACTCAATCATTGAAACAACCTTATGCCGCTTCAGAATACTCAAAACGGCGGTCCGGCGCTGTTGTAAGAAATTAAGAAAGCCAAGAAAGAGATTTTAAAGCTGACCTGGAGCCAAAGAGGCGGACAGAAAAGAGCACCGGCTGTGGATTCGTCCATTAGGTTGGTTTGGCCAGTGAGCATAATGCACAGCCAATGATTTGACTGAATATCATCAAAACAAATTGGCAACAGGCGAACAATGGTATATTAGCA
This sequence comes from Irineochytrium annulatum, assembly GCA_027600665.1. Classification (NCBI taxonomy): domain Eukaryota; kingdom Fungi; phylum Chytridiomycota; class Chytridiomycetes; order Chytridiales; family Chytridiaceae; genus Irineochytrium; species Irineochytrium annulatum. The sequence continues at coordinate 11,761 of JADGJL010000439.1, forward strand.
AAAGCGCGGGTACGTCCCGCAAGTACACAATTTATTTTACTTTTTCCCCTTCTTCTTCCCTGCCTTGGCTCCCCCCACCACCGTAAAGCTGTTCGAGCTTTCAAAGCGACCCAAGCTGGAACCCCCTACGTTCGCTGACGCAGCAGGTGGGTTCGCGACGGATCCGGCAACGGACCAGCCAGGATCCGTAGCATCCATCTTTCGCCTCTTCATAAATTCCTCCGCAAATTTTCGAGGGTCGATTGCTGTCAGACCACCCAAAGTGTCGTCACATATCGAGTACGTCGTCTGCGACTCGTTTGACAGCAGTAGTATTTGAACGAACTCCTCGACTGAAACGCTATCAGATGAAATTTCAGCAAGGCCACCAACCGTTGACGCCGCTCTTTTCTAAAGGACGCAAGGCTTGTTTGCACCATTGAAGGAATGGTGCCGACGGCCCTTCCTTTGCTGGCCTGTTCCCACTAGCCGACCCCGGTCGAGCGATTTGCGCAGCGTGCATGGTTAGCGGGCGGTTCGGGGTAGGAGCCTTCACGGCAACAGGAGTAGCTATTCTAAACACTCAAATTCAATATCTGCGAAAAAGGCGTTTGTAAATACTAACGGTGGCTTAGCCTGCGTCTTGCCGACAACGTTCCACGCCGAATCCTAGTTTTGCTTTAATTAGATGCAAGCACATGGAACGGATAAAATCACAATAGTACCTGGGTCTGTGCCTTTACAACAGGACCTGAGGCCACAACAACAGCCGGCTTTGAAGCAGGAATCGGATGGCTGCCGGACGGAGGGAGAGCACGGGCTGCCGCCGGCACCGCCGACCAAGGAGCAGGTGCCGCGTGAGTTGCGCTGGCAATTGAATCGGCATATCTCCTGCCGCCAGCACCACCGACGGGCCCGGTCGCAACGCCCACCAGGCTAGCAACGGCAGCAGAAGCCGAAGCAGCAGCGGCTTCCTCCCGCTTCCTCCGCTCCTCTTCCTCTTGCATTATCGACGCAAGAGTGCTCTTTGCCTTTGTCGCCGTCTTCGGTGGCGCAGACCACACAGCATTCGCCATCCCCGCATTCCAACCACCTGCGGCCGCTTCTTGTTCCGCAAGCGCCTGAGCCTGCGCTAAAATCTGCTCATGCGCCCTTTTCGCTCTCTCCTTCTCCCTCTCCTCGCGCTCGCGGGCCTCGGCTTCTTGGATTTCCTTCAAACTTGGCTTCGGGATATGCTCTGTGCCCCACACCGGTGCCGCCGAGGGCTTTTCAGGTGAATCTGCTGTCTTGAAGGTCTCTTTGTTTAGTTTCGCCTCCTCCGCCTTCGACGCTTCCGCATTCCGAGCAGCCGAAGCCGGTGGCTGCGCTTTCTTCGCCGCAGCTTTTTCAGCCTTATTCTTCTTCGATTTCGGCGCTGGTACTTCGACCACGTCATCTCGCGGTTCGGGAGCAGCATCGGGCACTGGCGACGGTTGTCTGCCTCTGTACGACCCGGTCTGCGCGGGAGCAGCGTTGTTTTCCGGATGGCTATCCGCACCCGCGGAGACGGCTGCATCCGGAAGTGCCGGAGCAGCAGGGACGACCTCAGAGGCCCGTTCTTCCGGTCGCGGATTCAGATCCACTTCATTTAAAATCGAAGTTGTTGTGAGATCAACAGGCGCCGTCCGTTGATGCAGCGCAGATTCCTGCGCGCGCGTTGTCGGGTTCACTGACGTTCCGTACGAATACATCGATTCTGGCCGCTGGCTCCCGAAGATAGGCAAACCCGATATTGGCTGCGAGGTGGTTCCAAGGTAATCCGCAAACGAGTTTGTAGCGCCTTGAAGTGGTGCCATGGTCTCCAAAGGAGTCGAGTTCAACAAGCTACCAAACAACGCCGCAGAATGAGGCTGGAGCGAGGGGTTTGCAAAACTCAGCGGGTCTCGCAGGCCATTGGGAGACGCGAGGTTATTGTTAAAGTTTCCGCTAAAGGAATGATTTGCAGGGGAGCTCGCAGGTTCTCCGCCTAGCCAGCTTCGGCCCCCCAAAGGACGGTCCGCCCACCCTCCCAGACCCCCGTTTAACGTCCTGTTCGTCATCGCGTCTAAGCCTCCGCCTAAACGCGTCCCCAAATTATTAGCAGCATAGGCCGAGGTGTCCCGGTTTGTGTTATACAACGACGAGCCGGCGTTCAGTCCCCCCAGGTTCCCCACAAAAGGACCGTAACCGGCTAATGACGGCGACATCGATGTCATATCTGAACCGTAAAGTTCGTTATAACCCAACGGGCGAATGTCACTACGAGAGAACGAAAGTTGTTGTTGTTGCTGCTGTAACCGGCTTTGCTCAAGCTTCGCAGCTAGCAACGCGTCGGCCTCCTCTACCGCTTCATAGAAAGGACGGTCCCGGCCGTATCTCAACAGATAGCGAGAAAGAGGCTCGAACACAGCATCGGCGTCTCGTTTAATGGGAAGATCTTCGGAGAAGTAGCTCTTCCCGTACCAATCCTGCATCTGATCAGTCGAGAACGGACCTTCGCAAGTATTCCATTAAATAAAACCGGCATAGTGAAAAGTTTCTGACCTTGTATCGAGCCGGAAGGGTCCCGATAAAACCAGTTTGTAATCGGAAGTCCAGGTGGATTGACAAGCGGCGCAGCCTGGGAGAACCGCAGCTTCTCGGTAGAGCTGCTATGCCGCAAACCGTGAGGGTCCAAATTAATGGAAGTTGCGAAATTCCCGGCCCCCGACACGTCCGTGTTGGTCTTCTCGCCAAGAGCGGAATGCATGCCACCGGCAAGTCCAAACTGATTGTACAGCCCGGTGTAAGCTGAGCTATCTAGCAGATTCGGAGCCGCACTTGATGTCGATCCGATCGGAACAGCTCTTTTTAGGTTGTCGCCAATACTCATTCCCTTCATCCCAGCGGTAGCACTCCTAATCGGCGACTGATCGCGGTTGAAAAGCGCGTCAGGCTGGCCCACCTGAAGAGAGTCAGCTTTTAATATCAAATTGGTGAATTTACTTTCATGTCCGGAGCATCATTCTCGGACTTCGGTTCGGCTCGAAGGGCATCCCCAATCACCGACTTCTCTTCATGCGGATTATCCCAGACGTCCGACGGCACGTCGCCTTCTGCCGTCTTTGCATCCCGAGTTCGAGTCCACGGGCTCGCAGCTACGTAACGCTTAGATTGACTTGCGAGCATCGAAACGCTTACGTTTTTCAGGCCCACCAGATCGAGGTCCCGTGTCGAAGCCTGAGCACTTTAGTCTCTAGTCAAGGTCGAGCAAGGACTCACGTCTGACAGTCGATACCCCCGCTGGACGTTGTCCACGACCACGACCTCCCCCGGCGTCCCGATCCCTGTCGTTGTCGCGGCCACTGCCTCGCCTCACATTCTCACTGTTGACAGACTGAGAATGGATGAGCTAGCCAAAGAATAAGTAAGCCCTTTATCAACAAAAAACACAAATACCTTCGTCTCAAGTTCCGTCAACGGAATGTTCGCCAGCGGCTCCAGAGGAGTCGTCACCGTGAAATGGGAGTTCTCCACAAAGTCGGGAGGCGGCTTCAGCGATGGATCGTACAAGCTCAGGATGAACTCCCGCGAATAACGACATGAGCCCGCCGCCGCGACCCCGGGCGCATTCCCATCCGACCCTCCAGAGGCAACTCCGTTGGCGACGGCTCCAGAGGGATTCGGGCCATTGCCGCCGGCCAAGCCTCCGCCCCCTGGTCCACCGTTGATACTTCTGGCGGCAGGAGGAGTGGCCGGAGTCGCATGATTCCACGGCTTTGCCAGTCCATTCCACGCGGACGCGGCAGGTGATGACTGAACTGGCATCGGTTGCTGAGAAGCCATTGAGGCTGGGCGGCCGGGTTCAGCACCGACCTTCCTCATCCTGCTCGCGCATCGCCTTTGCATCAGGACATCGTCTACGGATCGCAAAATGGAGCATGGGCCTACCATTCGGGTCCAAAGTTAAGGCTCATCTGCTATGGCGTGGGTCGTTGATGTTGATATAGTGTGTCTGGAGGATCGCGTCAGAGAAAAAAAGTCGAAGTGATTTCGAACAGTGCGCAAGCCATTAGGCATGCAGACGATCTGGAAAGGCGGAACATAGGATGCCAATGGCGGTAATCTACGCCTGTGTTGAACTCCTCGGATAGAATACACAACATGCATCAAATATCCCTCCTAAATTCTCCACCCCAGAGTTTTCGACAGGCTTAACAATGTACGGCCTCAGCCTGCTCCCCAAACACAACTTCACCATTCTAACAGCACTGCGTCCCTGCGTGCGCGACCCACGGCCGAACGTGCAAATGCCCGTCACAAACTCGTCCGCTCCGTCCGATCCTTAAAGGGGCTAGCCGACGGAGGCGTCTCCGTCGGCACTCTCAGCCGTCGCGGAAAGCATTGCAGCGGGTCATTCGGCTCCATCGCTCCCGCAAACAGCCGCTCGTCCGTTTTCTTCAGCTCCTCCATGGCCAGCCGCATCGCCCGGTATTTCCTTAACAACGCCTCCTCCTCGGCTTTCGCTTCCCGGACTTTTAGTAAAGACCAAGCCCGCTCTGAGAACAACGTCAGCTTTCTCTGCACGCTGCGTAGTTATGGATAAGATATTGACCGATGACTTCATCTTGTTCGCCGACCGGCGCTTCGGCAGGAGGATCACCCTTGCCGTACAGCATGTCCTTGATCATTTGATACCTCTTGTCGCCAAGCGCTGGCTCCTTTCGCTTCATTCCGGGCGTGTTGTTGATGAGCTTGCTCGCGAACCTCCTTTGTTGAAGTCGGCAGATCATGCTGAATGTCGAGCCAATGGAGTTGACAACCTTCGATTTGGCGTTGCAATAAATCTGTAAAGACACATAGAGACCATATTGGACTTCTACGACGTAAGACATCTGCCGATACAATAATAAAAGCTGAAATACGCCTAATAAAATCATCATATCAGTATATTAACATCCCACACTCTCACGAGGTGTCCATCGCGTCACCCTCAATAACTTCCACAAAGTGGCGAATCTTCGTCGTAAGAACAGCTGTAGAAAGCCAAAAGCCCGACTTAGTACACAAAAAGCAACACAGAGCAAGCACGGAAAAAAAACGAAATCTCACAAGTAGTTCCCTTGGGGAACTTGTAGCTCCGCTCTTTCGGTTCACGGACGTTCGGCGTCTTGTAATTCCTAAGGTACTCCGTGTGATCCTTTGTGATCACACAGCAATCCACATTGCTCCCCGATCCCAGATCGTTGAAGATACCCGCCTCGATGGCCTCCGAGACCAGGTGGACGGCCTCCTCCTTCTACAAGTACGAGACGTATGAGAAAGATCGTGCGCCGCTTAGTCGGAGGATTCTAACCGTCATGTCCTTCTTCCACTTGGACTCGAACACCGCCATCGCGGCTAAGGACCCGGAACCCATGGTCACGAACGGCAGCTTGTCGGTGGATCCGTGCGGATAAATGGTGAACAGCTGCGGCCCGCTAACATCAAACCCCCCCAGAATCAAAGCGGCGCCGATGTGTCCCTGATACCTGACCTCGTTAGCCTCACAAAAGCCGACCAAGTCACCTGAAAAGCATCTGCTTCAGCATCGTCAGCGCCGTCACGACCCTCGCCTGCCTCCCCGTGTTCAGCCGGTGCAGCTCTAAGCGGGATGAAATGAGGGCCGTCGTAAACTCGGTGTCGGCCGCCGTGCCGGCGCCGCAACAGTACATGTTTGGCGCGAGGTAGTGGATCTTCTCGCAGTTCTTGTCGGCGACGATGGGGCCTTCCGTGGCGCGGGTGTCGGCTCCGAGGACGAGTCCGTCCTAATAAGCATTTCGTCAGGAACGCGAAATGAAGGTAAGAAAGAGACCTTGTACAGGCATCCGACAATGGTTGTGCCGGTCTTGGTCGCCGTGGGGGGCTTCATGCCCTTCATGTTCAGCATCTCGTTCCTGCATTTATCATTGAGCCAGTTTATACACGCAGCTGTCGCAACGAAAACCGCGGCGAGGCCGTTCGTGTGGGCTGCTCGTGCACTCGCCTGAAGCAGTTCTCGAAGCTAAATCCGCCTCGCGGGACGTTCGGCGCGGCCATGGTTTGAATGGAGGTCGACGCGCGGCGTTTACGATTTCCAGATCACACTCAATTGCAACTGTTTCGCGCTTCCAAGCCGCCTTCATATGCTCGTGCTCGATACTGTTTATTTATTTTTTCCTGCTCTTACCCTTCCTCTCCGGTGTTCCTCCCTCCGTCCGCACTTCTAAATCAAAATCATCTTTGTTGTACAGATCATTCAGCAGCCGACTGATATACGAGGTCGTATGCACGCCACTAGATACAACACGTTTAGCAGAGCAACTGAAATAGCATAAACGCGCCACACTTACTCATTAGTGATATACAAGCTAATCATCTCTGGCTTGACGTAGTCAAACTGAGGGTTCAGAATTTCGACCGCGGACATTACGTCCCCGTCCTCGTAAGAATGGATCTCATCGGGGCTCAGGAGAAGGTTGAAGGCCGTGGTGTCGAAGGGGTACTCGACGGAGACCTTGTAAACCTCCGTCAGGACGACAACGGGAACCGAGTGGTGCTTGGCGGCGACGGCTGCTACCTGGCTACCGGACACCGCGACGAGGCCGCCGTTCCCCAACACTTTCAACGTCAGTGAACGATGCGGAGATGCGATCCAAACCTGCATGCGTCCCCAGGATGAGCTTGTTCACGCGCGACATCATGGCGTAAATCGCTGCATCCGTGATGACGGTCACATCGATCTTGTTTTGGGCGAGGGTCAGAGCCATCTCTTGACCCTGATATCTTTAATCATCATCAGAAGACAAACAAGGGGATTGCACCTACGATGGAGTCGTTTCGGCAATGATGACCTGGAATTTGCGGGAGGCGGAGGCGTGGATCAAGAAGCGTTCGACCGCCACCGACTTTCCGATGGTCATTATAATCTCACTAAAATAACGCCGTTGTCGTTAGATACACCGTAGCAAATGGCAATACAAACTTTGTGTGAATATAGTCCGACGCCTGGCTGGCCAAGTTGGTGGATGCGGTTTCAATCTCGTCCACCATCTCCCTGATCGCTTCAATCACGTTGTTCTTCAGCGTGTCCTTCCGCTCCTTCTCGGTCATCTCCTCTCCGCTCTTTGCCAGCTCCACTTGCAGCGTATGATCCTCCTGCAATGCGGCGTTAACAAAATCACGCCAAGTCGACCTAGCACAAACCTCCCGAACCAAGCTTAGCACCCTCCTGACGATGTTCCCCGTCGCGATTTCTGAACCGATTAGAAGTGTGCGAGAACAAGCTTATGCCAACAGCTACCTATCGGTTGTGCGTCGACGAGCACCTTTCCGCTTATTTTAATCTGGTTTAGCAGAGTGGTTGTGTCGTTCCACTTCGGAGCGTTGTTCACGACCACCTTTAGCACCTTCGCCGTTTCCACCGAGACGGCATAGGATCCCACTATCTGTCTTTTCCGCAGTGTTCAGGTCAGCGAAGTTACTCCCAAAGGCAAAACCACCTTCGTTTGAGCTTTGAGGCCAACTCCAGGATCTTGACGGCGCTCATCTGGTCAGAGTGCGAGTGGGGTCGTCTTTTTCACGGGTGTAGGCTTGGATGGCTTGGAGCCAGGCATTTTGATCGCTTCCTCCACAGCGATATGCTCAAGGCCTCGCCATCGGAGACCGCGGCCTCGCTATGCAAGAAGGAGGCCGTCTACCGCGATCTCAATGACCTACTTAGCAAGAAGACGGCCAAGCAGTCGCTCATCACGGACAAGTTCAAGAGCATAGGCGCGGACGGGGACGTGCAGTTCCGCGAGTTCTGCGAGCACGGGAACATTTATGACTGCATGCGCGTCAGGGAGAGCAATGATCCCAAGAGCTGCGGGAAGGTTGGAGCTTCTCACGGGGGTGAGAAATCTGACGAAGGATCCAGGTGCACTTCCGGCCGCTGGTCCAGCCTTGGACGGACTTCAGCTTGGGTCAGTCCTCCATTCTTCTCCATTGCTCGCATCAACTTACCTCTGATCACAGGTGACTGGTGCGCGACGTCAACTTGTCCACACTCCTAATAAATCATAAAGCTCCTACCTAAATACATGCCATCGAATGGGCGAGTCCTGTAAGTACGTCCATTACGAGCTGGAGCCGACGGAAAACCTTGTGGGCGACCTGGATTGGCCGCTGCCAATGCCTAAGGTGACCGACGTGCTGCCGCCGCAGTGGATCAACTGCGACGTGCGAGGGTTCGACCTGAAGTGCCTCGGGAATGGTTTGCCCTGCTGTCTTTTTGCTTCGTGGTCTTACGCATTGCAGATTATGCTGTGGTAATGGCGGATCCTCCATGGGATATTCATAGTTCGTGTTCTTGGACCCGCATTTATTTTTTTACGCTAACCCTGTCTTTCACAGTGAACTTACCATATGGTATGTGCGCATCAGAGGAATCTTTGTCTAATGATTAGGCACTATGAACGATGACGAGATGAAACAGATGGGCATCGGTTCGCTGCAATCGAACGGATTTTTATTCCTTTGGGTCACAGGTCGAGCGATGGAAGTGTAAGTCCAGAACAAACATCTCTTTTTTTTAAACCGCCTTAAGTGCGCGAGATTGCCTGCGGATATGGGGGTATGACACGCCATCTATCCGCCTCGCTAACGTTAGCAGTTATCGCCGCGTCGACGAACTCGTATGGGTCAAAATCAATCAGGTAACCATCCCCATCCCGCGCATCGCGTCTTGAGAAACGTATAACAGCTCCAACGCATAATCCGAACAGGCCGGACGGGCCACTGGCTGAATCACTCCAAAGAGCACTGCATTATTGCCATTAAGGGGAACCCGACATACCATTACCCGGGGCTCGACGGGGATGTTTTGGTTGCGGAGGTTTGTGGTGGCTTTCCGGGGGCCATAGACACGGGACTGATCATTTGATGATGTTGGCAGGTGAGGGAGACGAGTAGGAAGCCGGATGAGATTTATAGCATTATTGAGCGACTGGCGCCGGGGAGGAAGAAGTTGGAGATTTTTGGAAGGTTGTTATTGTTGCGGGATTGAAAGAACTGGGGTAATAAAAGCCTTTTAGGTCACACAATTGCCGACCCGGCTGGCTGACATTGGGGAATCAGTTGGACGGAGTGCGCATCTTTGACCGAGATTTATGTGATCGGTTAAATCAAAGGTCGGTCCGCTCGTTGCACCGCTGGGTTTAATATACAACTAGATATCCCCACATGCGAGTGGAAGTGACGATGGAGAAGGGTCGGCAGTGATAGCGGTGAGGTTGAGTCCTTATAGCGCTGAAATTGCATGATAAATATTGCTGAGCATATTCCATTTTTTTGACGCGATGATGCACACGCTGTCCTTCTCTTGGGGGGGGGG
>JADGJL010000044.1:0-58414 GCA_027600665.1 Irineochytrium annulatum
GAACGGAGGCGGGGGTGGTGGGTACGGAGGTGATGGCAGCGTTGGCGGCGGCTATAACAACAACAGCAATGGAAACGGCCATGGCGGAGGGCAGAACCGAATGGGTGGCGGCGGGATGCAGCAGGGTGGTCGGCTTCAGCAGGCGGTGGAGAACGTGGCTGTTTTTCCAATCAAGAGCTTAAGCCCTTATCAGAACAAGTTAGTCGCCGGGGTTTTCACGGCCATGTACCTGTATTTAGGATGTCGCTGACGCGTTTTATCCGACAGGTGGACGATCAAGGCTCGGGTCGTTGCAAAAAGCGATATTCGGACCTACACGAATCAGAAGGGAGAGGGGAGGATCTTCAGCGTCACTTTCGCGGATCAATCGGTAGTATCGGATGAAATATATACAAGAGGGATTTTTATTTTGATTTTTTTGTAGGGCGAAATCCGAGCGACCGGGTTCAACGACGCCGTGACCGCCTTCTACGACCTTCTCGCTGAGAATCAGGTGTACTATGTGTCGAAAGCTCCAATCAAGGTCGCCAACAAGAAGTTCAGCGGCGGTGTGAACAACGAGTACGAGATGACTCTGGAGCCGGCGACGGACATCAGGCCGGTAAGCCGTAGGACTGCTACCTTTAATTCTTGGAGGACAGCGTGCCTTTTTATTCTGATATCCAGCTACCGCCATTTTAGTGTGAGGAGACGGGCGATGTACCCAAGATTCGCGTCAACCGCGTTATGCTTTCCAATCTCACCGATTTCGAGAAAGATGCGACGATAGGTACGTTGCGTATGCACACATGACATCGCGTTGTTGGATGTTAACTTGCTATGCAGATGTTGTCGGTGTCGTTCGGGAGGTTCAGGAGCCATCTACGCTGATGTCCAAGACCACGTCGAAGCCGGTATGGTTTGCAATGCTGCTCTATTCCTTGTTGAGCTATTCCCTCTGATTCCGTTACAAGCTCACGAAGCGCGACATTCTCATTTGCGATGAGTCGAATTTCGCGGTCCGCGTAACCTTGTGGGGCCGTCAGGCCGAAACCTTCAACCACCAAGATCAGCCCGTTATCGCTTTGAAGGGCGCTCGCGTCGGCGACTTTGGCGGGAGATGCCTGAGCATGGGTGGCGCGGCGACCATGCAGGTCAACCCGGACATGCCCGAGGCCCACCAGCTTCGCGGGTGGTACGATTCGGAGGGTCACTCCGTTCACTACCAGACGTACTCTCAGGGAGGCGTCGGACCCGTCGGGAGCGGAGGTGTCGGGGCGAGGGTTGACGCTATGAAGACGATCCTGCAGATCACGGAGGAAGGACTCGGACATGGGGAGAAGGTGAGGTGGTTGCACTTTATCCGCCATGTGGCTGTCAGACCGTAATAGTTTTTGCATCGGTCCTTAGCCCGATTGGTTCGCACTGAGGGGCACCATTTGTTTCATCAGGGACAAGAACTTATTTTACGCGGCATGCGGCAGCCCCGACTGCAACAAGAAGGCGGTTGAGGACGGCGACGGCAGTTGGCGGTGCGAGAAGTGCAACCGGTCCTTTCCAAACCCGACCTACAGGTCGGTATTGGCTCAGCACGCTGAATGTGGTGTTTGTCTTCGTTGTCCCAATTTGATAAATGTCTCACGCCCCAGGTATATCGCTTCTGTCTGCATGGCGGATCATACCGGACAATCATGGTTCTCCTTATTTAACGAGCAGGCCGAGCAATTGTTTGGGAAAACGGCCAACGAGATGGCTCAGTTGCAGGTAAACTCGGCGTTAATAATGCTAAGTTTAATGATCAGCAACTTATGCTAAAATAACGGAGTAGACTAACGACGCCGGCTTCAAGGCGGCTAGCCAGGCGCCCATGTGGAGCAAGCTGATGGTCAAAGTGAGGGCGAAGGCCGAGAGCTATCAGGTTTTGTGGTCTAATTCAAGGGCGACGATGTTGCCTGTTATGTTAACGTGGCATATTTATCCTTTAGAGCGAGGACAAGGTTCGGCTCACCGTGCAAACCTTAAGCAAGGTCGACTTCAAGCAGGCTTGCGCTGACCTCGATCAGATGATCGCGGCCTACGGGGTTTAGAAATTCGCTCACTGTTGCTGCACGCCTTCGCCCCCGGTGTGCCTTGGTTTTATTGTGCATTTGTAGCTTGTATGTAAAATAAATCCTTCTTCGCGTACAACGTTCGCCCGTCCTTGTGAAGCGTCTACGTCGAGGGCTTGCTGGACACGATCACAAACACAACGAACAGAATATAAATCGCCAGTTCTGGGGGCCCAGCTTCTTGACAAGCTTTCGACGCTAACCACCCGCGACGACAGGCCTTGCCGGATGGTGGCCATGCAAGCTGACGGCGTGCCCGGATACAAGCCCGCGATGCATCTGGCGGCGAATAGGTGCGGTGTGGAGGCGAGGCGGTCACCGTGTTTTGCTCACTCCCACGTCTGTAACCATGTAGCGCCACTGCTCGCCTGCTGCTGTTCCTGGACTCTCTTACACCGCTCGAGGAGGTATTGCTTCCTTTGATCGCTCATGCCTCGCCTTTTGTTTGCATGTGGAGGTCTCACCTCGTTCAACACAGCACTGGTTTGGCGATATCGACTACTGGCAAAAGGTTGATCACCTACGCGCGAGAGGCGAATTTAAGCTAGCGAACAGGTTGCAACGAATTTTTTCGCGCCTGACGGAGACATACATTACCGCCTCGCTCGCGACAGGTCTTTGGTGCCAAAGCATTTTCGTGAGTACGGCAACGCGCTTTACGTGGCTTCACCATTATGAACCTGCAACAACGCAGATGTCCCCAGCTCATTTGTGCCACATCACTGGATCCTCTTTCATTCTTGCGGGATAAATCGTCTCGAGCTGTCCCTGTCGTCGTCCGTCGAGCGCCCCCTGCTAGGCGGAGGGGTCGAAGTCAGCTTCAAACGCGCCTCGCTGATATTTCATTACACGAATCACACAAAGGTAGGCATGGCGCTGAGGATTCTAAGTGTTGACATCGTGGCTGAAACGGGACACTTTGGTATGCTCAGGTCATTTGCGACGGAGGCCTACTAGTCAAGCTCAATGCCGACTTGAAGATTGAGACTTTCACCTTTGATTCGAAGGGATATGCAGAGATGCTCCCGAGGAAAATTGTCAACTCATTTTTGGCGTCCTTGGTTGCCGTGCCGCCGGAACGGCCGATGCAATTTGATTCCATGGTGGGGCATTTTGGGATACCGGCGAAAGCGGCACGTTTGTTTGAGGTATTAACTGCTCGTTTAATTTTTTTTTTGAGCGTCTTGTAAACGTAAACAGGTTGCTGAGGTAACGTTTTGGATGCACACTTTGATTGACATTGTCGCAACGTGCAAAGTTGGCCCAAAAGGTAGGTTTTAGTGTCAACGTACGCGCCGTTGATTTGATCACATCAGATGCTCTCCGAGGCTTCGACAATCCTTTGGCAGGGATCAACCTCGAGTATCTCAGCGAGAACATGGCGAACGCAAATGAGCCGACGTCTAGTAGCTCGGTCTCTAACAACGAAGCCTCCACCGGCGTCCACGGGGCAGCGGATCTCCATTACGCACTGCTCAACCCCTCCCAAAAGTTTCCTTTATGTTATGACGACGGCCTAGCAAGGGCCAATAGCCAGACTCCCAATCAACTTTACGGCACTCAGGACGGCGATAACATCATGCCGCTCCCGCCATTTGTTAGGGAGAGTCTCGGGGTGTTCTCCTCGATGGGCGCATCTCCGCCGGCGGCCTACATGCATATGTCCGCTTACTCCGTGGACGCCCTAGGGGGCATCTTTAAGCTCTGCGGCGAAACGTCGACGCCGTTGTTCAGGGAAGAGCAGATGGGTGAGCCAGCCGATGCAACCGTTCAAGCGGAGGAAGCTTTGACGAATTCGCAGACTGTAGAGCCGGGCCCGGGTACGGCATCACCACATGTTCTTTATCTCTCGGAATTAATGTTGCTTTCCGCCGCGTTAAGCACCATCGGGACGAAAGCGACGCTTGACAACGCAAGCTGAGACGGCTTCAACCGACACTGAGCCGGTGTCCAGGAGAGCCAGGCGAATTAAGTTGAATGCAAAGCCGGCATCGATCGCGCGTGCCGAGGGGAAGCCTTTGGAGGAGAAACCTGCTAAGGTTGCAGCCATACCGAAGGCGAAGCGACCTGGAAAAGGAAGGGGAGGAGGCGCGGTCTCAAAAAAGGGAAAGAACACCTCTAATGGTATGTTTCTCATTCTTCTTGCTGCTCCTTAAATTCATATTTGGTGCTGGTCGGACATCTTGCCATATTCATATCTCTTTGCTAATTGTATCGAAAAACAGTTGCAGAAGACGAATGAGTATCTCGCACATGACAACCCTTGCTGTTTAATTATTGCAGCCGCACACGTGTATATCTTAGCATTGGTATATAATAAATGTGCTTAGCAATTCGATATTTTAACAATCATCATGGAATATTACAAGCGAGCTTTCGTTTTGTCTACAACCGCAGCGCCTAGCCTTAACGCCTCCATCGCGTCGTCCATCATCTTGCTGATAATTCGCTGAGCCGTCCACACTCCATTAACCATGCCAACTGATTCACCTGCCGCCAAATACGCGATGTCATAGTTGGACGACTTCATAGCAAAATCAAACCGCCCCCTCCACTTTTCTACCGCAATGCCATCGTCCCCGGCCTTTAAAGCGGTCACCAAATCGTTGCGAATCACGCGAAAGTCGAATTCAGCTGGCCATTTGAGCCTTCTCAAATTCTCGTAAGCCCTGGTGCGAGCCGTGTTAACGCCGCCATCGGACGTCTCGATCAAGCGCTTCTTCGCTTCGGCTGTAAAACCGCTCTCGACGCTTGCGCATAGCCTCGTCCCGACCACCACACCGGACGCCCCCAGCATCAGGCATGCTGCAAGCTGCCGTCCATCAGAGATGCCACCGGCCGCGGCGATGGGAACTCGGTCACCGACTGCGTCCACCACTTCTGGCACCAGGGAGATCGTGCTGGCGTTCATTCTGGCGCCGTGACCCCCTGCCCCGGAACCTTGCGCGACGATAACGTCAACGCCACAACGATCGACACATTCCACCGCCTCGGCCACAGTCCGGATCTGTGCAAGGACCTTAGCGTCCGGCAGACGATCTCGCACCTTATTCACGAAAGGCTGCAAAGGAAGTTACGCTACGTCAGCAGAGAATAAATCATAACAGACCTCAGGATCCCCAAACGAAAACCAATAATACATGACGCCCTCATCGATCACCGCGTCAAGCAAGCCAGGGTTGTTCTGCAGGTGCCACGTTATAAATCCGACGCCAAATGGAAGCGTGTTCCCATCGTGATCCTCATGCCCTTTCAGGAGGTCCTTGACGGCGCGGATGTCGCTACGGATGACTGTTGGATCCGTCGCGTAGCCGACTTGGAGAAACCCGAGCCCGCCAGCTTTCGAGACCTCGCTAGCCAAAGCAGGGGTCGATGCGCCGGCCATGGGAGCGCATATGATCGGCCTGGTGATGGACAGAAGGTCCGTGAGTTCGGTCCTCAAATGCATGATCTGATGAGATGGTAGAAGTTGGATGCTCGGAAGGGCAAGGTCTTCGTGTTTGGTTGGCAGGGTGGTGTCAGCGTTGATGACGATGCTGGAAGGCTTGAACGCGTCCGAAAGGAAGGACCGAGAGCGCAGAACTCGTCAGCCCGATCATTACCGTAGGCTTTGTGGCGTTTGCAACACCGTTACATATATAACAAGGACGCTTTCTTTTCTGTAGCGACATGACCTTGCTCGAAGTTTGTCTAGAGACCGTCGAGTCCGCGATCGACGCGGAGAAAAATGGAGCCGCACGCGTCGAGTTTTGCGCGAATCTCACCGAAGGCGGTACCACACCGAGCATCGCGGCTGTCAAGGTCTGCAAAACCATGATCAAGATTCCGATGATGGTCATGGGTATGATGCCCAGTGTGTTAAGAGACTTATTGTTGGCAGTGCGGCCCCGAGGCGGAGATTTCGCGTATACGGACGCAGAGTTTGATATTATGAAGCACGATGTCGTGGCGTTCAAAGAGCTAAAAGTCCAGGGGGTCGTCTTCGGGATTCTCCGGTCAAACGGGACCGTGGACTTGGAGAGAATGAAGGAGCTGGTGGACCTCGCAAAGCCAATGGACGTGACGTTTCACCGTGCATTCGACGTCAGCCGGGACCCTATTGAGGCGCTAGAGGCTATTATTCGGGTCAGCGGCATCAACCGCATTCTGACTTCGGGACAAGACTCGGGAGCACTGGAGGGCTTGGAGACCCTTAAGGCGGTGGTGGCGAAGGCGGCAGGTCGCATAGAGATTCTACCAGGCGGAGGTGTCACTCCGCGCAATGTTTTGCGGATACTGAAGGAGATTAACGTCCCTGCTGTGCACATGGCGCTTATGAAGACGATCGACAGCCCGATGACTTTCCGCAATCCAAACGTTTTTATGGGCTTACCGGGCCTGCCGGAATACAGCCGCGTCGTTACTGATGGCGCCGCTGTTAAACATGTGGTAGAATTAATAAAAGACAAGTAGATCTTGGGAAGTGTGCAACCCTTCGGTGCTTGGGAAGTGTGCAACCCTTCGGTGCTTGGGAAGGACCAGGTTTTTTTTTTTCTTTCTTGGTGCGCTAGGGAGGGACGAGACACAACGAGTAAAAGGAGTGAGGTACAATGAGTCGAACCTTTTATTAGAAATCAGTTGATCGACCAGCGTAAAATGTTAAGCAGCAAATAAATTCTGTAATTTACTCATGCTAAACGACGAAATTTGTATACTGTAATTTAATTCCTTCATTCTCGCCTGTACTTAAGTCCAATTCTTAACAAAAATGTCGTATTCGTCCGCCATGGCTTCGCTTGTAAATAAGTCATTAAAGATAAGCTGGGCATAATTGAAGTCCAGCCCATGAGCCTTCGCAAAGTCGTCCACCGTAGCGAAACCTGCCGCTATAATTAACGCCCGATTGTTCTTCATGCGCTTCGCAGACCGTGTGCTATAGTAGAGTGGCGCCGGAAGAGACGGATCTAGCTTCAAATCATCCTTTATCCGCTCAATGTTCGCTTGCAATAATTTCATCAACAAAACGTTCGAAACGCTGAATTGACCAATCCACATAGACTGGGCGGCGTGAACCTGATAAGAAAACATTAACGAAGTATGATAGAAGGTAACCAACCACGCGATTTTCAATGTCCCAAGAATGCGCGATCGCCCCTCCGATGCTCCATGGTGAAGCACGCAGCGTTTTAGATCGGCTCGGCGCTTCGTAGTAAGCAACTGTCAAGTAACGTCTGAAAGGCCCCACGGGTACGAGGGTGGCCGGTATGGCCGGTTTAAACAGACCTCGCACAAATTGTGAAATCTCAATGCAGTTGCTTCTCTGGTATGTCAGTACAAGACTCCACGCAAACTGTCGCAGATGCAGAGGGTCGTAGTATTGTAAAATGAAGAAGCGGGCAAATTCGACAAGGTCATTCGCCAGTGCGTCGATGTTGGCAGCGTTGTCCCCGCCCGAATGCGGAATCTCCGCCATCATCTCCCCAAACGCGGGCCGCGGATCAAGGCCAGAAAATGTCGAGGATAAGTTTTGCACCGGACAACGATAGGTACAAAATCGCACTTTCGCGGGATTGCCAATTCGTATGTGCGGAAGGCTGCACGTCAAATACCCGGCACGAAAGAGCACCTTCGGCCTCCATTTCCCCGGTCTCCAGTTCGTCCCGCCGCCGCATGTCGTGCACAACTCTGAGTAGAGAGTCAGCTGACGAGTTACAAATGGACGACCATACGGTACATGTCAAGGCACTCGAAGCAGTGCGCCTCCATCTTAAATTCCGGCTCAATCCAAGGCGTCGTGGTGTCAATGGCGTTGTCGAAAGCGGTAAGGGCAATGCGCAGTCCCCCGACGCCAAGAACTTGACCGCAAATCCTGCAGTCGACATCCCTCTCCTCGTTTATGACCCTCTTTCTTCCGCGCTTTTTGCCAGGAGAAGCGCTCGCTTCTTCTCGCGCATTTAGAGCCGTCATGGCCGAGGTCAATTTACACTTATTGCACACCACGTCCGCGACCAATGGCCTAGAAAATTCACTTTCAATGCCAAAGCAAGCATACGTGGCCACGTGCTGGGTGCAAAGTTTGCAGTTCACTCGGTAATCCATTTCGAGACCGTTTCTGGGTGAGTAGCTTATTAACGGAGTAGCTGCAACAAAAACGCGCGCACCTTCGTCGCCGGCCAGGTGAGACCGCCTGCATAAACGAGCCGCCAACTTGGCCAGGCCTCCCTTCCAGCAATTCGCTGTCGTCGCCCAAGCCGTTGTCAACCGTTGGTAAAGTATGGAGTTCCGAGACAGCGTGTGGCATCGGGACGGTTGCGAGGCCAATGGAAGGGGCCGGAAGAGAAGTCGGGATGGTGAGAAGCTCCGGAAAGAACACGTCCGGAATGGGCTGGTGGAAGGTGAACGACGAAATCGTCGGGCCGGGCGATTGGAGAGACTCCATCAACATCTGCTCAATCTCCTGAAGGGTGAGCACGTTGCTCGCTCGAGTCTTTGGCAGTCTAGCAGCGCCAAGACGGTTCAGAGGCCGAACGGCTGTTGAGGTCGTTCTCGAAGGGTGCCCGTTCCGCCGCGGTGGGCTCGTTCGTGAACGCAAGGAGATGCCATAAGCGCCGGTACTCTGCAGATTGTGCAACATTGAACTCGGCCTTGCAAGAGTCCAGTCGGCGTAGGTGTTGACGCCATAATGCGCCAGAGTCTGCGGAAGAAGCGGGATCGGGGGGCCTGCGAGCCAGGGTGCGATCGGCGGCGTCGGTATTGCGGCCTCGACGGTCTCAACCTGGCGCGTGCCCTCGGGGCCTGTGGTCCATGGCATCGTCATGAGCATTGTTTCGTCACCACGCAGACTTCAGTGTCCGGAGCGCGCTCAATACTCAGCACAGCACTCATCATGATGGCGGCGGCGCATGCGGCGCCCGACTCTCGCATTAGTGACACTCTAATGACTCTGGTGAAACGGATTACCGGGATGAGCGAGGCCATTGAGCCAGAACGGCTTCGTTCCACGCACGAGTACTCCCTCCGCATCCTTCAAAGGTTTTTGGGAGTAAGGGCGGCCTGATGCCTAATTGATGATAATAGCCGAATATCTCCATCCATCGTCCAAGACACAACTCAGCTCTCAGACTTAATAAAAAAGAAATGTTTGTACCTTTTACACAAAGAGCGATTGACGTCTTCTATATCGCAGTGATGAGAAGCGACCGGACGGCACAGAAGGCTCTTCAGTTCTCAAATCTGTTCTCGAAGCTCAATGGGGGTTCTATGTTGCGTCGCCCCTGGGCTACGCTTTACTGCTTGCTGCAGATGAGTTATCACCCGGACATGAAGGCAACTTCCGTCGGTATCTTCCGGCCTGACGATGGATGCTGACTGAAGTGTAGGCACTTCTTGACAACTGCTTTTCATCTGCTGGCATGAAAGCTGTGTCTCTGGAACCTACGGAAGTCAGAGCACCCCGCATTTTACCGCCTTCAAAAGCCACGCCGTCCATTGATGTCAAGATCCAACCTATGTTATCTCAGAAGGCATACTACCGGTACTATGAATCTGGCGACGGTTTGTGATTCTGCGGCGCATGTATTCTAACGTTATTGCATTTAGGTCTTGAGGCTTCGGAATCCTTACTACTTCGAGACGCGATATTCGTGTACCAAGGGATCGAAGGAAAGTTTATAAAGTACGATAGGAAAGCGGATGCCTTCACCTGCTCCCTTGAGGTAATGGCATTCCGGCCTGCGTTATCATTCAACCGCGCCCACAGAAAATCCCAACGCCTATGAGAGATCTCGTTCAAAATTTGGGGGAGCACGGTTGGCTTTATCGACGGGTCAACAAGTTCGCAGAGGATAATGTAGATGATCGCTCGAAAGGCCTTGTGTCCCAGAGCTTTGCCTCCGCCATCAAAGAGGAGCTCATGGATTACTATCAGCTGATCTCCACTATTGAGAATCACATCGCAAAGGAGGATTTTGACGGATTTGTTGCGAAGGGCCTCTCGTTGAAGAGGCTTGCGATATGGTCGATGGACTCACTTAATAAGCTTCGACTTCTCAACGTACTGGTCGATACTTGCAGAGGTTCGAAGACGTTAACCGCCGAGTGTTTTAAATGTTGCAAGATTTAAAGGGGGGTTCATTATTGTCGGCGATATACAACTACTTAAACCATGGGGATCCGTTTGTTCAGGACTTTATAAAGACCTTGATGATTAAAGTAATGATGGCCGACAGGTTTTGGCGTTGTCTAACGGGCAGTTTAGGTTTCCAAACCCTTCTTTCATCAACTTAGTCGATGGATTTACGAGGGCGAGGTAGTCATGATAGTGTTCGTCCGAGCTGATTATTTCCTTCCAGCTGGAAGATCCGTTTTCAGAGTTTTTTGTTATCCGCGACGAAAACGCCGAGCACACAAACTTATGGAGGGGACAATATGACCTCCGGCGTGAATATGTACCACGATTTTTGAAGAAAGAAGTGGCGCAGAAGGTACGTTTTGCTGTAGCCACTGAATCCAACTGTGCCTTGAGGCCTACGTGATTGGGAAAAGTCTAAACTTCATTCGATACGGTTGCCAAAACGAACAATACGTCAGAACTCGAAGCCGCGAGATTGAAAGCGCAAAAGGTAGCCCCTGTACAACTTCTCATACTCACGATGAATAGGCATGCAGTACGGAGAAAACAAAGCTCTAGAGGAATCAATTGACAGCGCCTATATCGTAACTAGTAAATACCTGTTTGAGCTGCTATTCGACCGATACAAGTTGTTGGATCACTTTATAGCTTTAAAAAGCTACCTGCTTCTCGGCAAAGGAGACTTCATCCAAACTTTAATGGATCGCCTGGGGTACAATGCTTATATTGTGACCTTTCTTCGTTAAATTGAGTGTACAGGGACGATTTATCGAAGTCCGCCCAGTCCATCTTGAAACATAATCTAACTGGCGTCCTCGAGACGGCGATCCGGTTCTCCAGTGGCGCTAATGAAAATACGGAAATAACAAAGAGGCTGGACGTAAGGCTACTAGAGGTGCGTGATCCAGCCTATGACCACGCCTTAACGTAGACATTCAAAGGTCTCGTCTGGAAACACGGGTTGGGAGGTTTTTGCGCTGGACTATCACGTCGACACTCCGATAAACACTATTTTCGACCCGCAAGTGATGCAGCTGTACTTGAGAATTTTTACCTTTTTGTGGAGGTTGAAGAGGGTTGAATATGTGCTTTCTTCTACATGGAAACGCCAAGTTACGGAGGCGCAGAGGTTTAGGGAGCTGAAAGGTTCGGCAGCAATATAGTGTGGAATCCTCGGCTTATCATTTTAGACGTTTATGGGCTGATTCACCATAGCCATATTACCTGGAACGAGATGACTCATTTTGTTTTCCAGTTGCAGTACTACCTACTCTTCGAGGTTTTCCCAAGTTTGCTTGCCCAACTTAATGTCAAGCACAGGTCCTTACTTCGTCGTGGAATGAGTTAATGGAGTTCGTCAAGAAGAGGACGGGTGATCTTGATCAATTGATAAGCGAACACAACAAATATCTGAAGCAAATCATGGCGAAGGGCTTGTTTATGGACCAAGAGGTTTTAGGTTTTACTCCAAAAAAATATATTTTAACTTTTGTTCAGCATCTGTACGAGAAGCTCCTTGGCCTCTTTGATGTTATTTTGTCTTTCCAGCGGGTGCAAGACAAACTATACCTTCATGCTGTGGGCGCACTGCAGCGGAGCCAAGCTGCAAGCGCCGCCGAATACCGGAAGAATTTGATGGGGCGAGTTGCGTCGTTGGATTATGGCCTTATATACGAGGATCTACAGCCGGATGCACGAAAGGAGACCAGCCTAAGTGCAATTAGCAGCGAGGTTCGCATAACATCCCAGAAGTTCAGGGTAAGGTTTTCTTTCATTTTTGGCGCTCATTTCGAGCCTTAACTTCAACGCACTTTTGATTGTAGGATGACTTAAAGTCCCTTTTGTCTGCCTTCACAAATCACCCTGACAGTAATTTGAGGGGTTTACGCGTGCGGTTGGACTACAATGAGTTTTATGCTGGCGAAACGGGTGCCCCTGTACTTTAAGCTTGCTGCCCTGTAATTTACTTAATGTTTATGTACTTAGTTTTGCTGAAGAAAATGTTTCTGTATCTATTATTCTAAAGCTTCCGCCAGCAACTGTTCTGTCTCCTTTTGCGCCCCGTCTAGAGCAAATGAGTGTTGCTCCATCAATTCCTGCTCTTTTGACTTCAAAGCTTTCCCGTCCGGTACAAAATCCTTGTCCCTCTCAGTAATATTGTCTCCGGGGTTCTCGTCACCACTGTCGCTCATTTTCTTTTCTGTGACGTCGTCGACACCGCTGCTATCTTTTCGTCTGTCGGTGGTGACGTCGTCACCGTTGCTCTTGCTTCGATCTGACAGGGCATCCGCAGCAGCGTCGTTATCATTGTCACTTTTCCGTCCTGTGGAATCACTATCACCGCCGTTACTAATTTTTCGTCCCATGGCTTCGTCCTCAAAATCGTCTGCGGCCGAAAATTTTCCCAACTTATCGCTTTGGCTATCGGATGCGTCGATATCGTCGTCCACATGTGTTTTTCGCTTGTGCTCCGCATGGTTCTCAACCTCCTCTGCGTCAACATCCGCTTCGACGAATTTGCCCTTCGGTGCCTCAACCTCAGGATTCTTCTCGCCCTCCGGGTTTGACTCGTCCTCGGCATTCACCTCCTCCTCGGCATCCTCGTCATCATCGCTCCCGAAGCGCCAAATGTTTTCCTTCATTCTGGGAGATCGGCCCTCATCCCACCACGACTGGCCCTCCCCCGAGATGTCGGATCTGACCGCGCAGACGAGGCCCGTCTCATCTAAGTAGCTCCCGCCTATGCTGGCGTCCTCGAACCACTCGTCTCTGTCCAAAACCTTCACCCGCACCATCTTGTCCTCCGCACCGTCCTTTGCGGGCTCCTCCGACCCCACGAACCTCCACCCCTCCCCCATGTGTTCCTCCGGGTTCTCGAGCACCTCGTTGATGGCCTTCAGGTATGATATCTCCTCATCTAGCCTCAGCCTCTCGATCGCGTCGAGGAAGCTGGCCATCTTCTCCCCATGCAACCCAAGCGTGCCCCACGCGACGTCCGTCAGCGTCATCCCCGTCACCACCACCAAGTCGGCCACTGGCGTCGACGCGCTCCTCCTATGGCCCTCCTCCGCGATCCACTCGAGGCCCTTCGGGAGCATCTCCCCGTCCATGACGACAATCTTCTCCACCCTCGCTATCAGCTTTTTCAGCAAGGGAATCTGTTTCACAGTCGTGCCGTGCTGCGCTGGGACGACATACGTCTCGTTCAACAAGGTTGTGTGGAGGAAGGCGGCCGTCTGCGTCGCGTCGTCGTCCAGCGGAAGAATGACGAGGTGCCGCAACAGGGACGGGTGGTGCTGCTGCAAGGAGCAGATCAAGTGCTTAAACTGTAGAATGGTGCGGGACCGCAAAGGAACGATCACGACAATGCTGGAGTGGATCGCACGGGCGACGATGCTCTCCAGTGTGTTGGATGCGATGTAGGGGTCGGCTAAGGGGCGAAGCCGTTTCCTCTCTGCGGTGGGTGGCGCCTTTGCTGGAGGCTGGTGAGGCTGCTGGTGGGCTCCGGCGTCGGCCTCGACCACCATGACTGTGTCGCGGTGCTGCTGCCGCTTTGAGGATCGGACGGAGATGAAGACGACGCATACGATCAGGAAGAGGACCAGCAGGAGCAATTTCCTGATGATTGAGCCCGTGCGCCGCGGATTGAAGGAGCTCGGTGAATGGTGGAGTTGGTAGTGCAGGAAGTGATGATCTTCACCACGTTACTCGGTGACTGCATACCAAACAACTTTCGTACCATCTTTTGATAGCTTTTTGATCTTCTTGAGTGCATCCCCGTCGATGTCGCCGTCCAGAGGAAGACGGATCATTGTCGCGAATCGCTGGGCACAGGCCGCTTGAACGCGTCAAAGTTTATTGTTTTTGCCTTCAGACTCCGAACGATGAGGAAAGCCAATATCATGCTACTGTGACTATTTCGTGTATTTGCACGCATCGACAATGACAATAGATTATGCCTCCAGCCAATCCAAAAGCTGCGGGGTATAGTAAGTGATAATGATGTTCGCGCCAGCTCGTAAAGCTGATTGCGTGGCCTCCAAAACGCCAGCCCTCAAGTCAAAAACGCCGTTCTGTGCAGCGTGCCAAATCATCGCATACTCCCCCGAAACCTGATAGATAGCCAACGGCAAGTCCGGGAGCAATTCCTTCGCGTCCCGTACAATATCGAGATAGGGGTACCCAGGCTTAACCATTACGATATCAGCTCCTTCAGCAGCGTCCCGAATCTATGTTGCACTCATTAAATAAACGGAAAAAAGCATCCAAAAAATTGTAGCAATCTGACCAAAGCACGCTTAGCCAACCCTCGAGCGCCTGGGGGTAGTTGATAGCGTTTGCGATCTCCAAAGGAGGGCGTAGAGCAAGCGGCATCTCTAACAAATTAATAACGCGTTAGTAGAAAGGCACGCAACGGATGGAAGCGGGATTTGCTTGTTACATACCTGAACGGCCCGTAGAAGACACTAGCAAACTTGGCGCTGTAGGCCATCACAGACACCAAATTCGAGTAGCCGTTCCTTAAAAGAATCTCCTTGATCGCACCGATTCTGCCGTCCATCATGTCGGAAGGAGCAATGATCTGGCAACCCGCCTTTGCATAACTAAGCCCAACCTCCGCCAGCCGTTTAACGGATTCGGGGTTGTTGATAGATCCGTCTTCTCGCAAGACACCTTACAAGCAGGAACAACTTAGTCCAAGTCGCAGCAACGCGAGACGGAAGCAGGAATTGAACGCTTAAGTATTTACCGCAGTGTCCGTGGCTAGTATATTCACATAAGCAGAGGTCGCATGCAACCAAAACATCTGGGAACTCCTTCCGGAACAGCTTCACAGCGCGAACCACGGGTCCATTGGAATCATCGGCAATAGTCCCAACCGCATCCTTCCATTCTAATGTTAGAACTCTTCTGCATCACGATTCCAGCCCACCTTCGTTCCTTTAACCGGCACTCCGAAGATCAGGACCGTCTTCAAACCCTTTTTCACAAGTGGCTCGAAATGCGATCGCAGGGTATTGATGCCGAACCTAAATCATCAAAGTCAGCTGCCTGCCCGTCCTCCGCGAGATCAATTTAGTTGCGTTCACCTGTACTGGCCTGGCATTGACTTGATCTCGACCTTCTCGTCATCGTTGTCCGAGATGAAGATGGGGTAGATGAGCGACGACTTTGTCAGCACCCTCCCTTCGAAAGACTGCCACTCCCTCAGCGTCGGGTGGTGGTAGCCCGAGTGGAGGAGGTGCGTGAGCGAGGTCGACATGGCTTATCACGCCAACGGTTCTCCCCTCGCCCCTTGATCGGGGATCTGCGGGAGAAGAGTGGATGGTGAATGCTCAAAAGTGATAGTGACGTTGGGTGGCTTGTGAGTTTGAGAGAACAGCCAATCTAGTGAAGCTGGGTGACTATTTTGCAATTAAGATAGTGCTCATTTCGGGCCGTGGTCGGGAGCATGATTGCAGCGAATGCTTCCAGCAAAGAGAACACAAATGTCAGCACACGGACTCCGATACTTTTTTAACTTTGTACGTCAAATCAACGTCGCCGGCGGCCGACCGAACGATTCGCTCATCCATTCCCGACGGCGCCTGGATAAACAGCTGTCCCAAGTCATAGTTGACGCGGATAGCGGCCGCATCCTCTAACTTCCGCATCAGCTCCCCTCGTAGCCGCGCTGCGCAACCCTCACACTTAAGCCCTGAGATATCAAACGCGCTCTCGACACACGGATTCCCTTGACTCGCTTGGACTGGCCCGCTGCGGTTTCGCATGGAGACGACGGTCGGGGAAACGAGCAGTGCAACCGTCAGTGCCATTTCCCAGCAAAAGCCGCGACGCCAAAAGGATACGGTGAGGGATAGGAGGCACAGAGCGGTCAGAGGGATGCGATACAAATCAAGAACAGCGAATCCGGCGCAGCCTGGGAACACAGAGGCATCAATGCTAGCGCCCACATGCAAACATGATTTCAACTCCAGCGCACCGATGCCAAGCAGATTCAATGCGAGTTGAATAACGCAACAAGAGCTGGCGAGCAACCCAAGCACAGCGGAACGCATTCTTTGTCAAAGTCCACAATTATCATCAAGGTCGCATAGTCGAAGCCCACGATTTGCATCACCTCCGGCCTCGGACGATGGCATCGCATTTGACGCAGATATTGCAACGGTTGAAGGCCGAAAACCTGCATGGCCCGACTTCACCTTACAGCGCCGCGGACGGGAACGGCCGTGGTGGGCCAGCTGGCGCCAGACCTCGGTCGGGAGTCGAGGATGAAAACTGGATCTTGGTGCAGCAAGACCTACAAGATTTGGACGCGAAAGACCCTCGGTGAGTGGCGCTTGGCGCGATGTAGTCGTCTTTATCTTATCCTTTATTCTTCCAGATGGCTGGATCTGTTCATTGAGTATTTCCTGGAGCTAGATGCGTCCACGAATGACGACCTTCTGTTTTTCGTCCGGCAGCAGGATCAGGCCGTGGTCGAGGTGGATCAGGAGCCGATATTTGTGCGGAGGAACGTGGGGAAGACGATGCCTGCGCTGAACGAGATGGTCGATTGGAAGCAGACCTTCTTCCTGAACCTGATCGTTCAGCTGCCGTGCGTGCTCACGGTGGCTGTCTGCAAGCGGAGCTCAGTCAACGCGGACACGACGAAGAAGAGGGCCCTGCTGACTAAGCCGTCGACTGAGCGGGTCGTCGTCGTGGGCGGCGGTGGGGACGGCACGGAGCTCGGCGTGCGAGGCGCGGAGAACCCCAAGTCGACCTCGTCTTCATCCGAATCCATTCAGGACGGGCAAAATACCCCGGGATCCCCGAAGCCCCCACGCTCGAAGATGGTCGCGATGCGGCGGATAACGAAGAAGGTCTATGCGGCGCCGTACAAGTCCCGGATGGACGTCAAGGACGCCTTCATGAACGAGTGCTCGTACCCGCTTGTGTACTACACCGTCAATGACTACGAGTCATACGACCTGCACCTTCAGATCCAGGAGCGGGAGTACCTCTGCGTCGAGCTCTCGGCCGCGATACCGATTGGGTCAAACGCCGCCACAGCCACCCCGCCGGCCGAGGCCATCGCGGCGATATCACTCGCGGACGACCCCTCGCCCTTCCCCGTGCCGCCGTCCTGCGCCAAAATCATACTATTCCAGGGTGCCGTTCCGTACTCGTCCCTGCTTGAGATCTTCCAGCAGAAGGGGCTTGCCGCGCAAAGCCAGATGCGGATGAGTTGGGGGAAGTTGAGCGGAAACGGGAACGGCAACGCGTCGAGCGGAGGGAGGGTGAGGGACGGGTCGGGGACGACGTCGCCGCCGACGGAGCGGACGGAGTACATTATGATGAGGGGGCCGCATGGAAAGGGGCAGTGCCAGGTGGCGATCAGGGAATATCAGCCGGATGCACCTGCTGACGAGGTCGAGCAGCCGCCCGGTTCACCCACGGCGAAGGTGCAAACGCTGTCGGATCGGTTGTGGAAGCTGGGCACGACGGTCAGGGCCGCGGTGGCGGGACCGCCAACACCGACCGTCCCGCAGACGCCTCTGAAGAAGCCGGATTCCTTGCGGTGTTCGATGACGTATGTGAACGTGCCGTGGCAGAGCATTATTAGGTAAACAGCCTTTTTGTTTTGGCGCCGCATGGTCTTATCTTTTTATTTCAGTGACTTGATCAACAACGGGGCCGAGCTTAGGATACCCGAGCCTGAAAGGGAATGAACAAAAAAAAACAAAAAAACGCCTTATCCACGGCTCTTTCTTGCCGGCACGTTTAGCTCCACTAGCCAGGGCAACCGCGAGTAACTCCCTTTGTGCCGTCCTAGCTACTCGTAGGTGGCCCGACAAGACTGACGTGTCCGGCGCGGCGTTCGTTTGGTCGACGTCTCGTCGAAGTCAGGGCAAACAGATCTTGGCCGAAATACAATAATACAATCTGGCAAGGGCAAGAATCAGCGCAATTGATATGCTTTGGTCCGGGCGCACATCCAGAAAAAAGTGAGCTATCCCAACCGTGGGTGACAAGTACACTTTCTTAACTAACAAAATATTACTTTTACGATGTATTATCTGACCTGGACGGCTTGGGTGATGGAACTCAATGGATCATATCATATTTGACGACACGTTCTGCGCCACAGGTTGTCATAGTGGTCATTGAAGAAAACGAGGTCCTCTCTATTTCATTGTGAGTGTTAAGCCCTACGTGGTGGGATGACGGAGGACGGATGCTCTGAATGCGCGGGGACGATTGGCGCGTGCCGGCTGCGGACGGCGTTGGGGACTTGAGCAATCGACTAACGGGCTGAAAAAGGACATATCTTCGTCATGGTCACCCCGTTGAACAAGCACGAGATCATCAAGAAGCGGACCAAGAGGTTCTTCCGACACCAGTCGGACCGGTACAAGAAGCTTGACGTGAGTGAGGGCCGTTTTGGGAGATATGGGGCTTCCGCTGACGGGCGTTATCTAGGCGTCATGGCGCAAGCCGAAAGGTATCGACAACCGAGTCCGCCGTCGCTTCAAGGGCCAGATCGCCATGCCCAAGATCGGCTATGGCTCCAACAAGGTTACCCGCCACCTCCTCCCGAACGGCTTTAAGAAGTTCTTAGTCTCCAACGTCCGCGACCTGGAGCTTCTCTTGATGCACAACCGTACCTACGCCGCCGAGATCGCGCACAACGTCAGCTCGAAGAAGAGGATTGAGATCATCGAGAAGGCGCAGCAGCTCGACGTGAAAATCACTAACCCGAAGGGCCGCGTTAGGTCGTCCGAGTCGGAGTAGAATGTCTTACTGTAGGGGCGTTGGCGGAGGTGGGATGTGGGAGCGGCTTCAGGATTCGGCTGTTTCGGTGGAATGTCCGTTGACACGGCTGCATATAATAAACCCTTGGCTCTGATAAGGCAATTATTGTTTATTTATGGTCATGTTTGAAGCTTGTGTATGCGTGCATAATGTCGGGCCACACTCGTTGACAAACGCTTTCGTCAACTTTAAATTTTCGCGCATGTTGCAGGTCCCGTAGAATGAAGATAATGTTCAGGCATAGCGCATGCGAATATATTGTCTAATCATCGGGTCCAAATCTCTTCAGCAAACTTCGGAGCTTCTTCTCCTTATTCTTCTTCTTGAACTTTTCTAAGTCCCGTTTCGTCAGCTTGACCTTCTTGTTGCGGTTAGGGTCCATCATTTCCTGCATTCGCATCATATTCCGCTCTTCTTGATACCTGCATATGATTAGCGGAAATTTCGGACAACACATCCAACCTGTCGATATCGAAAAAATGCGCCATCTGACGCTCGGCTTTAGCGTTTGGATTAAAGTACGACTCGGCATTTGACGCGAATCGATCCGGTTGAAAGCGGCCCGTCTTTTGATTGAATGTAGCGGAAAGAGAGTAGTCGGCTGAAATTGGAACACAGAGAGAGAAGGTGGGGCAGGTCAGCGCAAGATATTCTCAGAGAATGATACCGACCACCCATTCGACCAGAACCAAACCTCCCCCCTTAACCATCAAATGGTCCTCCCAACTCAAAGGAGTTCCAAGCCTGTGAAAGCATGTGGCGCGTCCGTCACTTTACCTGCAGGGTTGAAGCCCTCAGCAGAGGTCGTCGCTCCGGCAGCTAAGCCGTTACCAGCAGCGGGAACCGCCCCGTATGCTGCAGTAATTGCGTACGTTCCAGGGGGGACGTCGCCAGCCCCGGCAGCGGAAGAAGCAGCCATTTGGCTGTAGTACCACTCCATGTACTCCTTCGAGTTATAGTAGTCGGCGTGGGCATTGGTTGGGGCATCTGCGGGCGCTCCGTTGGCCGCCGCCGGCTCTCTATCATTCGCAGTTGATGGCTCCGCCTCGCTTTTCGCCAACACTTCATTCGGGTCATCCCAGGTCGTCTCTCCCGTCGTCGTATTCCACCAGTAGTAGGACTTGCTTTCCTCGTCGTAGACGGCCTGCCAGGGCTGCCCATCGTTCGTGCCGGCGTCGTCAGCTGAGGGCCCCGTCGGCTTTGACTCCTCACTACTCATGGTGGCAAAAATTAACCAACAAACGGAAGGTTATGCGATATATTGTGGTATGTGTACGCGGTACGCGATATTGCAACGTTAGCCCCTTCCTTCAACTGTACTTCCCCACGTAACTATTCGGCACAAGCCCAATATCGATCATCCGAACCTTCACCGAATCATCGGTGGCGCTGTCCTCGACCCCGTCCTCATCCTTCTTCGCCCTTTTCCGCCTATTCTTGCAAACCGACATAGTTACTTTGAACGCCGTCACCCAGCCCGTCCCATACACAGGTTGATAATCAATAAACTCCTTGATTTGAGCGACAAAATCAGACGGGTCTGGCTCGAGGGTAATAGGGCCCGCTAAAGCAGCTGCAGGTTCGCCACCCCCCTCCGCCTTGGCTTCAGATGTCGACGCTAGACCCCCGTCGTCATCCTCCTCGATGCTGCCCCATCTATCGAGCGACCCCTTCTCCTCCTCCTTCGTCTTTGGCGCGTCGTGCGATGGCCGATCGATTCCCTTCATCGGCGAGGGTTGCGTCGCGCCCTCAGGTATCGCAACGACCACAATCTCCCCAGCACTGATGGACATCTCCCATTCCGTCACCTTCCAGAAGTCATAAAGCACCTTCCGACGATGCAGTTGCAGCGGCGAGCCGAGGGATGTCGACGAAATGGGGCTCAGGATCTCGGAGGCTATCCGCGATAGGTACGGGCCTATGGCGTCCTTCAGCATTTTCTGGTCCGGGTCAGAGATGCTGCGATCTTCCTCGTCCTCGTCCCCTGTGTCCATGTCATCACTGACGGAGGTCTGACCGTCCTTTCTGCTGTCCGGATCGCCGCCATCGTCACTCAAATCCTTCGGTTGTTCTATTGCGGCTGATTCGCTGAGATGCGAAAGCGAGTGAGCTCTCGAGTTGCTGTTGCTGTTGAGAGAGGACAGGGACTTGGTGGGTGGTTTGCTCGTGAGAGTCCCTCCCCAGTGGCGCGGGTCCGCGGGAGGAAAGCCGAAGTCGCGGACGACGGGGTTCATGTTTTTGATTTCACAATGTCGTTCTTCATGCAGTGAGTGTTGTTGGACTATTCTATTGTCATCATCTATATATAATGTCATAATATCGCCCCAAGTAATCACATAGGAGGCATGTCTGATGATATCCGTCTACTTCGTGCCAATTGACAAACGTTGTCCACCAAGCTGGCGACTTCGTTAACCTCCATTAGTCCATCAAGAAGGCGCCCGTCGTGCTCCGCAACCACCGTAGAGTGAAAAATTGCGTACGTTTCCACAATATTCGTCTGGACAATCGTTAAAAAAAAGAATATATGCAAATTTCGTACGTTAATGTGATGTATCAAAACATCCTCTGTTTTGCTGTCGCCGATATAATCCCTCATCTTGCCAACCGCAAGAGCGACGTGGTCCCGAATCGTGCTCTTTAACGCATCGCAAACCGCAACGCAGTTTTGCGGGCTCGCGAATCCCTGCATCCCGAGTCTTCCCAACGACGAGCTATGGCTTGACCCGCCAAGCGCTGCTTTGTGAAGTGCATTTGATGTCCCCTTCGTCGTCTTTTTAGCCTCGAGTTCGGTTTTGAGCCGGAAAGCAGTCACGTGTATCATAAACGATGCGACCGGTTCCACTGCTGCTTTTGCCGTGTCCAAAATCATCGACTCGCATACATTACGCAACTCATCTGCGCAGGACCGGCGTGCGTCGTTCAAGGTTTCAACGACGCGAGGGAGAGTTCCTGAAAGCCCAGATCGAACCAGCCCAAGGCCCAAGCTCGTTAATGTAGCAATATCCCACTTGCTCGTCAAGACGGACATTAAAGCATCTTCAAGGTTGTCATTATTAATAAGCAGAGCCCACATTATAGCTGCGTACCTGACACATTGGAAAAATCTAATAATTCCTCCCGGCGAACGAAATTGGAGTCAAAGGGTGCAATTTGTTCTCTAAGCATCAACAGATTTTTTATCAAAAACAATCTGCCATCCAATTTGGTCTATTGAGGCTTAACATAAGATCCTCAGTGCATGAAACCATACCGTTTTCGCTCCTATGGTCTCGCTGGCGCTGACTAAAGACTTTAAGCAGAGCGCGATGGCCTCTTGTGACAGATCCTCAAAGATGGGTGTCTATATAACCCGCTTAGTAAAGTAAGTATCCGTACAGCGTACCGGCAGCGACCTATACATCTTTCCCAAGATGTATAGCGTTTTTTGCAGTGTCGGAAACCATTCCCCGCCTCCATATACCAGTTTGCCAAAAGACAATGACTTCTCGAGGGCATCCACGGGGCTTTCAAATCGAGAGATCGAGGTATCGTCTGCAATTTTGTCCGGCCCCCCACTCACTGGGCTGGCGCTCAACATGGCCATCATTGGGTTTGCTGTGGCCAAATCCGGAACCATGTTGGTCTGGGCGAGCATGTTGGGCATCGGCACTATCATGTGTTTGAGGGATATCATAAAGCATGCATACATTTTTCTGTCCGCGCCAAGACCTCCAGTTCGCGATCTCTCGGCTTGAAGCCCTCGATCTCCGTCTTTATGAAGCCTTGTGCTCGGAACGCGAGACGCTCCTGCGCGTCCTGCAAGATACGCTCGACAACGATTTTCACAGGGGCAGTGTCCGTTGGCATGGTTATTCCGGCATTTCGCGCAGCAGGATCTGTCACAATCGAGAGTGTTTTCCCTGCCGCGTCGTCGGCCGAGTCGCTGGGCACAGATGTTCGAGGGGCTGAATCTGTAAGTGCCGAATCAGGGACCATTGCTTCCGCCGTGTCCAAGTGTATCTGCAGCGCTCGGCAGAGGTCTGCCAAAACGTCAATCCGCAACTCTCGCAATATCATCGGCCGGAGCTGCTCGTACAACGCCGAACATAAGGCTTCCAAATACCGGCTAGACATTAATTAAAAGGCGATTATGCAGAGCACCAACATAAATTCATCCTCGCCGACATTGAAAAACTGGTAAAATAGCGTGTACTCGTCCGAGCACAAGCTCAATATATATGCAGCTCCAGTTTTTGCTAGTGTAAGCATGTCCTTCCCATCTGCAATTGAAGTAACCTCGGCGGCAACAAACGGCCCCAGAATCGTCTTTCGCGCACCAAAGTAGCTGGCGTGGCACTCTCCAAGTAAGCCGAGGTATTCTCTGTGGCCCGAGCAACGCTTTTCGATTTCCAAAATTAATGGCCGCAACTTAAGGGCCTGGGATCGGAATTTCACATAAAATAGTGATGTTTGCATCGACTTGCTCAAAGGTTCGGGAAGTGATGCAGGATTCGAGCCAGCCGGCGTGTTTGTGGACTGTTGCCGATCCGACAGTCGATGACTGATATCTGCCTGCAGATTCCTCATCGAGTTAACGAAATGCATTTTGACGTGTGCTAAGCCTCTAGTCATGCACTGCCGAAACTTCATCATATACAGCTCCGAGTCTTTGTAACGAAGCTTTGGCCTATTAGTTTGTATTAAACAGCGGCAATACTAACGTGTTCAACGACAAACTCCAGGCACATGTCGAGCTTCGACAGCATGTCAACAAAGCCCTCCTGAAGGCAGACCGCCTCCCCTCCGCTTGACATCAGCTTGACAGCAGGCTCCAACACATCGAAAACTTCCAGCCGTTCCCGCACGCGATCAGCGAGGTCGGCCAGTTGCGTCTGTTCCCGTAAAATATTCTCACAAGCTTCCTTCAAGCTGTTCGTGCGTGACGAAACGAAGGAGAAGTGTGACGCTTCCGACTCCAGCAGTGCACAGGCGTCGTTTATCTGGCTCAAAAGTTTGTCGCAACGGTTCATGTATGACAGAAGAGTCGACAAATGAGTTCTAATGACGGTCAGTGTGACACGAGAGGACACATGAATGAAACCTGTAGACATCTTCCTGCGAGTGCTCCATTTCATCCTCAATGGCGGCGAACCACGTCAGAAAGTCGTTCGTCGTGAGCATGGGGTCAGTGAGGTTCAATGCAGAGGGTGCCGTCGCGAAGAGGCCCGCCGGCTGAGCGTCCACCTTTTGGTTCACAGCTGACGTTTGTCGGGCCTGCTTCGTGGTCTTCATGTTGACAGCGTCCAGGTCATCGTCGTCCGCATAGTCACTGTGTTTAAACTGGATCATGGTGAGGCAAACAGACTGCATCTTAAGCCCTAGCTAACCAGCTCATCGAGATCAGGCAAAGGAACATGGTCAAGGGACAGATCAGCAAGAAGCAGAATGCCATCGCGTTGGCTTTCTGTCAGTAATGCGGCTGTGACAGCGTCCCATTCCGACAGCTCGACCACGGGCGAAAGGAGCGGTGGAGGGGCCGCTGGTTGAGCTGTCGCGGTGGACATCGAGTTCAAGCCCGATTTAACAAGTTCAAGCCGCTACAAGCCTCGCGTCGTTTTGAAGGCTCCAGTTGGCATGATGGAGAAGCGTGACCTCAGCAGCTCGGAATCGGAGGAGGAAGAGTGGGCGGAGGTTGATGCAGCCCTCGTTGCTGAAGATATGACGCCTTCAGACAACAAGGAGACCCCGGAAGGAGTGACCATAGTGGTGCCGACTGCGGCTGCTTCCAGGCAGGCGAATGCACTGTATCGCGTGTATTTACGCGTTGTTCCCATCAGGGTCCGGAAGAAGTTAAAGACCGGCGTGACTGCGGAGGACAGGAAAGCTCGGCGAATGCTGCATCGGTTTCATCTCTGTTGCCTTGTGTACTCAGCACGCGTCCGCAACGAATGGTGCAACGACGCGACTCTGCAGGTACGTGTACCAGGTATGCCTAGCATACTGACATTCTCAGGCGTTGGCGCTTTCTGTGATGCCCGAGAAACTGCTAAAGAAGATGAAGCCAAAGAGGCAGCGAAACGCGAAGGCTTCACGCGTGGCTCTGACAGCGTTCTACCAGTTTTGGACTTCTTTCTTCGTCACCCATGTGTCGACTTTAAAAGCCGTTATCGCGAGTGGACCTGAGGACATTGTTTCCTATATTTCAACTCTGGAATTGAAGCCCGAGCCAGATGACGAACCTGAAGGGGAGACCGTGGACGCGTCAGCAGCGTGCGATGGCTCCGAACCTCAATGTCAAACAATTGCCACGATTATAGAGCGTCACCCTGTGCCTTCTGATATACGCTGTTTCGTTTTTGTCGCCGCGAGTCGGGCGTTGGGACTGGACTCGCGACTGGTGTGCTCGCTCCATCCGATCAGCCTTTCCTTTTCGCGAAAGAGCGAGTCTCTTGCTGATAGCACGGTGCTGCGATTCTGGCCTGAGCTGTTCCTTGAAGCGGATGAAGAATGGATACCGTGCAATCTGAATCGCGTGAATGGGGAGCTGGGTCAGGGCCTTCAATCGCTGGTGCCACAACAAATTCTGTGCTATGTGTTGGCGTTTGACGCGAAGATGGGAGCCTTCGAAGTCACGAGGAGATATTCCACCCAGTGGAGCGGCAGGACTGTGAAATTGAGGCTGCAAGGCGACGACGAGTTGTTCTGGTCCCAGTTTGTATGGCTCGTTTCCAGTGTAGGCAAGTCGGATCGAGACCGGAAGGAGGAGGTGGAAGCGAAGAAGAAGGAGTTGGTCGAACCTATGCCGACAAATTTAGCTGGGTTTAAAAACCATGCGATGTCAGTTCCGAGTTTTGTCTTCCACGTTGACGTTAAATAATGTAGTTATGCATTGGAACGCCACTGTGGCTGGAATCAAATTATATATCCATCGGGGAGGCAGTATTCAATAGGCAACTTCAAGGGCGAGCTCGTGTATCCACGCAGTCATTTACGGGAACTAAATACCAAGGAGTATTGGACTCGAAACGGCCGGCAGATTAAGGACGGCGAAGAGCCGGTAAGACACGCCAAGGCCCGTGCGACGACCGTGAGGAAGAAGAGGGAGGAAGAGGAGGCTCGCCAGAACGAAGACTGCGTGGAAGGCGCTCAAAATAAACCGCTGTACGGAGACTGGCAGACAGAAGACTACCAACCATGCGTTCTCCAGAATGTAGGTCTCGCTGCGTGTTGCAACATTCTAATCTAACTGGCAGGGTAGAATACCCAAGAATTCTTTCGGGAATTTCGAGCTCTTGCATCACAAAATGCTGCCGATTGGGGCCGTTCACCTTCGAGGTTTATACTTCCTTGTGAAGTCTCGCTAACGTTTGATAGGAACCTTTCTCGAAGAAATAGCAAAATCTTTGGGTGTAGACTACGCAAAAGGTATTCCTTGGTATTTGGTATTGGTAATTAAGTCCGTATCAGCTGTCGTAGGCTTCAAATTTACCAATGGGATGGCGTACCCAACCATTGACGGGATAATTGTCCACGAAGACATGGCCGACGTATTTAAAGAGGTAATAAGAGGATGACAAGTCGTTGGAAATGGCTAACGCGTTTTCAGAGCAAGGAAATGATGGAAGCGAAGCATCAAAGGAAAATCGTAGAGGCGACCGCTGAAGCGGCGTTGATGAATTGGAAGAAACTGATTATGAAGGTCGTAACGCGCGCACAATTATTGGAGAAGTACTCAACATAGGACGATCGTTGGGACTGAGACTCAAAGGAAGAACGAAGAGCTTTTACAACCAAGGAAGTAGATAATTGGAATTAACTCAAAGACAGAGAGGAAAGTAAAATCCATCTTCTGCCCACACACAAAACATATTAAGCGTCGCAAAACATACATTGGGCAGTCGAGATCCCTCCTTATGGCGTCGCCTGCCTTGGCCTCGCCTGCCTTAACTGCCGAAATCGTCCAGTGGTTAGGCAATGGGCAACGAGTTTTGGCTAGTGCTCGCACGGGGACATTCCAGCGTTCACAGATTCAACGCGTCCCGACAAGATCGCTCACTGGAAGCGAGAGATTGATGCCGCCCGCTGCTGGTATAAATCCTGTCGCCGGTAAAGGTCGATGTAGCGTTGTGAGAGACTGCCGTAATCGCTGAGGGGGTGTCACGGAAATGGGGGAGGTGGTGGCTTGAGTGTCACTTAGCGTCCATAAGCCACCACCGTTTCCGGACAAGCGCGAGCGTGATTCAACCCGGCGAATCCGTAACGGCACGGCGAGAGGCCCGCTATTGTCGGCAAGAGGTCATGACGGACTGCCCTCACAGCGTAGTCTACCATGGGCTCTGCGGGCTATGCGGCCGGGACGTTAAAAAGTGACCAGTCGCATTCAATTGGGGCATACTGACTTGCACCACATGAAAGACTCGATGCCGCCAATCCGCCTCTCACCAATACCCCGAAGGCGATGATTGCCATGACGCATGACAGCCATGGCGTCATGGTCACCCTTGAAGTAACGTGAACGGAAAAGCTTGCGTTAATCCGAAGTGCAGGAAGCCAGTCGTCTTGAAACAGAGAACACGAACCGATTGAAGAGTCAGCGGCGATTGTCCTTGATTCTGGACCTCGATCAGACCGTTATACATGCGACTGTTGACCAGACTGTTGGGGAGTGGATGAGGGATCCCCACAACCCAAACCATCCGGCTCTCGTGGTATGTATGATGCTGGTCCTTGGATTTCGGACTCGCCGTGACCTTTGACTCAGGACGTCCACAAGTTCGTTCTACCCGACTCTCCTACGGTCTACTACGTAAAGCTGCGGCCGGGAACCCGCGAATTCCTAGTGAAAATGAACAAGCTTTACGAGATGCATATCTACACGATGGGCACGCGGAATTATGCGGTGGCTGTGGCTGAGATCTTGGATCCGGACGGTAGCCTTTTCAAGGGCAGGATTTTGTCGAGGGATGATAGCGGCAGTGAGTGCTCACCTTGTCTTGTCTCGTTGTGCTTTCACTTAGTCGTTTGCACCCAGGCTTTGTTCGGAAGAGCATAGCGAGGCTATTTCCCTGTGACCAATCTATGGTCGTCGTTGTTGACGATCGCGCTGACGTCTGGCAATGGCCCCCAAATCTGATTCGAGCACAGCCATGTAACTACTACCACAGTATGGAAGGAATAAACAAAAACTTTCAGATGACTTTTTTGTTGGAATCGGGGACATAAACGATCCGAAGTCTTTAAAGGCAAACGGGGGTGCCGCCGAGCCGGTCCCTTTACCGAAGGCCGAGGCGGGAACGGAGGGAGAACCAGTTGGAAACACCGCTGCGGTGACGCAAGATCAGCTGGTGGAAGAGCATCTTTACGCGAAACCGCTCGCGGACTTGCAGAAGAAGGAGGATGAGGAGGACGACAAGCTCGAGAGGTTGGAGGAGGGACTTGAGCACAGCGCTGAAGGCAGCCGTATCGATAATCATGTGCCTATACATGATGGTGTAGGGGCCCGAACTGCAATGCTGCCTGTGGATATACCGACGGCTGACGGGTCTGGCAACAATATGAGCCTTAATGTTGGCGACGAGGGGTTGGCATCGGCGGGCCCTGTGCCTCCCGTTGCACCAAAGTCGTCAAACCGACCTGTCCGGCGGCGGCCGGTCTTGCATGACCACGACATGGAGCTGCACTACATCACTCTGGTCCTGGAGGAGGTCCACGCGCGCTTCTTCGCGTCGCTCGCCGGGGAATCGTTCGGCTATGGGGATCATGTTGAGGAGGCGGACGTGCGGATTCTCATGCCCCACATGAAGCGGAGGGTCCTGGACGGCTGCAGCCTCGTGTTCAGCGGTGTTATACCGATCGGCTGCGATCCCATGCGGCACGATGTTTGGAACGTCGCCAAGGCGTACGGCGCGGAGTGCAGCGTGGACCTGGAGGATACGACGACGCATTTGGTTGCTGCGAAGGTAGGTTGAGCGTTGCTTTAGCCGATTCGCTCGTCGTTCAGACTTAATCAAGGTGTGAGTAGAAGGGGACGCAGAAGGTCAATAGGGCGAAGAGGAAGAAGGGGTGGATAGTGAAGCCGGAATGGTAATTTTCTTTACAATTTAACGATGAACTCATGTGAAAAGGTTCTTCCATTCGGTAGGCCGGTGGAAACGGATGGATGAGGCCGACTACGTGCTGGAGGTCGCCGAGGACACACAGAATAACAGTGCGATAGCGTCGCCGCCCGAGGCGTTGAACGACATGGGGTCGGAGGACATTTTCGCAAAGATAGGTGCGGAGGATTTTTCGGACGTATTGCGGGAGCTTGACGACGAGGATTTTGAATCGAGTGAAGAGGATGAAGGAGTTACGAAGGAGGTTAAGATGGCGGAGTTAGATGGCGCGATGGACTTTGGGGATGGTGATGATTTGGATGCGCTGCTGGATCAAGAGTTAATCGAGTTGGAGGAGTCGAACTCAAAGAGGTGATAACTTTCATTGTTGTGTGGCAGTATATTGACAGGGTGCTTTTGTCAGCGATACGCGAGTAATAGGGGAGAAGCGACCGAGTGAAGACGGAGGCGACTCGCTGTCTGTTGGGGAGAGCTCAAAGAGGCGCCATATGTAACTAAGAGGTTGTGATGAACTACATAGCGGGGTGGGGGAAAGTAGGATTAATTAGGGCTTGCATTGCACATTAATTTAATAGAAGAACATTAAGAAAAGTAGTACTCGAGATCCTCTGGAAGTAATATATATTAGCGCAAATATTTGTTTGTTAGAAAAAAAACATAAACAAACCTTCTTCCTTTTTCTTGGTAAATTCTTCCTTCGGCTTCTTCTTCTGCGGTGGTGCTGACCGAAACACGACCGGCTTCCCGGTCTTCTTCTTAACCGGCGCCCTCGCCCTCTCTAAGGCACGCTGCACACGCTCCTCCTGCAGTGCCCTTTGCGCCTCCATCTTCTCCTCTCGCAGCCTCTGCCGTCGCTCTTTATCTTTCATCTTTACAACTATTAGCAACAATGTGACAGGAATGTGACAGGAATGTATGAAACCTTTTCGGCCTGCTCCACTTTCTCCGGAGGCATCAGCTCTATCAGCTCGAACAGTTGTTCGAGCTTGTTCTCGATGCTGGTCAACATCTGCAGGGTGGATAGGTTCGCGTCGCTGTCG
The DNA here is from genome assembly GCA_027600665.1 of Irineochytrium annulatum. Taxonomy (NCBI): domain Eukaryota; kingdom Fungi; phylum Chytridiomycota; class Chytridiomycetes; order Chytridiales; family Chytridiaceae; genus Irineochytrium; species Irineochytrium annulatum. The sequence continues at coordinate 30,131 of JADGJL010000044.1, forward strand.
CCGATGCACTTCCTGTAGACCTCCTTGACTTTGTGGTTCAGCTCCTCGAGGAGCTCCTCCTGGGATTCGGCTCCTACTAGCCCGGACTGGAAGAGCCTAAGTTTGTTAAAGTCAGAAGGGTAGCATACGAATCAAGGACTTACTTCGAACGCTCCTCCAGCATCCTGGCCTTCTCCTCCTCTCTCGCAATAGCCTCGTTCAAAAAGTCAATCTGCTGCGTCAAACTAAGCGTCTCCTTGTCCCTGTTCCAGACGAAATTTGGTGAGACATTGACGCTACCAAAAACTTTGAGCACATACATCCTTTCCTCCGTCTCCAGGATCTTCTGCTTTAGCTCCTCGAGCGTCTCCTCCGTCTCCTGGCAATTCTGAATCAGGGCTAGGTTGTTCTCCTCTAGCTCCGCGAAAAGGTCGAGCAGCTGCTGAGGGTGCTTGAAGTACAACAAGGGCTCGTCCTCTTCGTTCCAGAACTCCTCCTCCCCGTCCTCGCCGACCGCGCCGCCGCCCGTATTGTTGGCCTCGTCTTCGTTCGCGCTCTCGTTGCCTGCGTCCAAAGAGCCGCCGTTCTCGCTGTCCGGGTTGTCGGCGTTGTTGCGGTTGGAGGAGCCGCTTTTTGTTTGTTTGTTGCGCTTGGAGGTGGAGGTTCGGGACTTCTGGTGGGGGGTTTCTGGCGGGTTGTTAGCATATTCTGGCGCTAACAGAAAGTAATGTACATACTCGATATTGAACTTGCGTCGTCCATGTCACCTTTCTTCTTCTCTGCGTCCTTCTGCCAACGAAAGAGACGTCAGCGCGGTGCAAAACTGTAAACAACAACGAGGGTTGCAACCATCTTCTTCCTGCGAACTTCCTCGAAGAACTCGGCAGGCGTGAGTTTGTCTAAAAACTGCCTATACCGCTGGAGGTCCTTGAGCTGGTCCTCGTTTTTGGACATATCGCTCCTTATGCTCATAATCTGCACATTAAGCTTCTTAATCTCCTGAATCTTCTCCAACTTCGCCTTCGTTTCCATCTCAGCTCTATGGCATAATCAGTCATTTCACCCTTAGCCCCTTCAACACGCACCTTTTAATGGCTTCAACCGAGTTTTTATCATTCTCCTTCAAAAAAGCATCAAACTTGGCCGCATCCTCCTCCAGCGCCTTCTCATCGTCTAGCAGCTTCTGCTCCTCGGCCTGCGCAATCTCCTCCAGCTTCCGCATCTCCTGCCGCTTCACACCCAGAGCGTACTGGACGAGGAACATCTCCCGCTTCTTCGCAATGAAGTCGTGAAGGTTCTCCTTCCCGAAATGTCGATCCGCACGGGCGTGACGGTTAATAAGAATTTTGTCGGCGTCCCGCTTTCTGAGCTCATCGTAAAAGTCGACGTCGTCCGCCTCTTCCTTCAGAAGATCTTTGAAACCCTTCCTGATCTGAACGTTTTTTTCGTAGATTCGCAGGTTCTTCAACTTCTCCTTCGCCTACCCTGGGAGGTTAAGACTCCGAGCTTCATGACCTAACCAACCTCGTGCTTCAGCCGTCGTTCTTCTTCTCTTAAAGCAAACACCTCCAGATCATTCGGCAGATGAAATGGGTTCCTCTTCTTCTCGGGCGGCTCAGGGAAGTGATCCGGCTTCGTTCTAACGTGCGATCCGCCGCCGCTGTCCTCCTCGCTGAGACCCAGCCTCGAGATCTCAGGGAGCTTCAGGATCTTGCTGCGTGGCGATACGGTCGCCTTCAGGCCCAGCTGCTTCCGAGGCTGCCTCCTCTGCTGCTGCTGCTGCAGCTGCGGCTGCCCGCTTGAGGGAGGTGTATCATATGAGTTCGCAATCGTCGCCATATTGCATGCGAGCACTTGCAAGCTATCGCTTTCTGCAGCGGATTTACACCAGACAAAATCAGCGGGGCCGCTCAAGCGGGGACTTCAACGCCTTGAGCAGTTGCCTCGGATTAGAAAGAATAGATTCAGAATGCGTGCTCTTCGAGACAGCGAAGCTCAACGCCGAGTTAATGATGTTGTCACTACGATGTCAAAGTCCCTTCACAACTATCACTGGAACTTCCACCTCCAAGCCACTAGGTTCTTCATTGTCCTTCACTAGACACACCGAGCCTCCTTGAAAGGATCACGCTGTACTCTTTCGCCCTGTCGTCACCGCACTGCTTAAGATGGCGATGCCTGTGCTAAGGTCCGCCGTCGCCACCGTCGATAACCACGGCTACCTGAATGGCGAGCCAAGTTCCAAAGGAAGTCCTTGCCGACGCTCAGTTCGACTCCGGATCATTCGGGCATCGGCGCGGGTCCTCGCATGGCGCTGGACATTGTAGTTGCGGTTGGTTCCGTCGCCTCCGCATCAACCTGTATGCGGCCTACCTGCTCCTCAAACCATCAGTGCTGCCTGCTCGGGCTCACTTGTGCATGTTGAAGGTGGCTACGTTGAAGATGGCTCGGAGTGCAACATCAGATTCCTAGCCCGCGCCAGGGTTGGCTTCAGGAATTTTCTCGAACGCGGACGGGGAGACGCGCCGGAGGTGACGCTCAGTTTCGATAGTGCTACCAGTCTGCCAATTTTTTGGTCATCATTGACTCAAAATTTTGCGAGTTGAGGGCATGATCCCGGACAACGTTGACAATGACCGGAGGACGTTTCGTATGTGGCCGTGAGTGAGAGCCCGCAGAAGTCAAACGGCGTTCGCTCTTGAAAATCAAGGGATTCATGGAGGAGGATCTGCGATTTATCGCGATTAATCTGACAGCACGCGATTTGAGTGGTACGCGTCGGAGTTAATGTAAGGGTTATGCTTGGCGTAGGGGGTGGAAGGCATACGGCGTACGAGGATGGTGATGTGGATGGCGTGCGAAGTCGTCGCGTGGACTCTGCTACGGCATGAGGAGACGTAGCCCATTTTTAGAAGGCTCGTTGCAATGCGAGTATGGAGACACTGAGGGGGAGTGCAACTCGAACGCGTACTGCGCCGGGCGCGAGCTGCAATGCGACGTCTTGATGTGAGGACGCAGTGTATATGTTCCCAGGGGTGAGCACCGACTGGAGGTGACAACTAGCCTTAGCCGGTATAACTTACGTTTTTCGAACACTACAATGGGCTGGCGCTGATGCAAGGCATACCAACACTTCATAATCTGCAGGAGCTTTTTCTCGATGACACTAGCCTGGATGCCTATCGGTCGCTTCCGATATGACTCGACACGAGCGTCCCGGGCCTTCCGCGCTTAAGGAAGTTGGTCACCGACCACATCAATCGGGCAGCTCTGCCAGAATGCTGACACCAACAGCCAACGTACTGTGGCTTAATGAACTGGTGGTTTACGAGAATTTGGCCTTGTCTGGATTGCCCAGGTCACCGTTAAAAACGCGAACATAGTCTCGATGGCCGGGGACTGCCTCGACGGCCGCTTTGAGGCGATATTGATAAACGCCGAGCCGGCTCTTGATCTCTGCAAGGTCACTAAAGGCCACCCGCATGTCGGGAATAGCGACGTCACCAACGTGGTTGGCGGAGCGTGTGGAAATTTTGATGCTTAGCGCTGAACAAAATATAGTATTCAGTGGTGGCGGTCGTACTGGTGTGTGTGTGTGTGTGTGTGTGTCGTGTTGTGTATGTGTGGGTCTGTAGTCGATGTGCGAGCTGAGGGGCGGACGCGAGGATTTTCTGGCAGGACAAAGCACGGGAGCACGGGAGGAGGTCGCAGGTGGTGGACAAAGTGAGGGTGGGTGTCAACTGAAGGCCTCCGACGACTGCCACGGGGCGATGGGAGGGAATACGAAATGAAGGGGTGAATGATTTAGGGTCAAGGATATGGACGGATTAATGTCTATGTCAACGATGAGCGAATGTTGGGCGTTACCGCCAAAGGACGTAGCATGACAAACATGGTTCATGCTGACAAGCAAGTAATTATTTTCGATGTCAAAGCCCCTTCAAGAACACCAGCAAGTCCATTTTCCATTTGCTTGATCATCATGGTAGGACATCCAGCTGCATGATCTCGCTCATCGCATCATCGCCCTCAGAGTCTACCCCGGCTGCTCACCCAGGTGGTCATTGTGGGTACGCAGATTTTCGGCAAGGCCGTCGTGGAGGCTTACCGTGAAGTCGCTGCCAGTAAGACTCGTCAACGATAACCCGTTCTCTCTAACCGTGCGACAGACGCTGCAAAGAATGCCGCCACGGCGAGTGGAGCCCGCGGGGCGAGCGAGCTGGCGAACTACAGGACGGGGATGACGCTTGAGGAGGCGGCCCAAATCCTGAACATAAAGAGAGATGCGCCTGTGGAGTCGATGGTCAAGGTCGGTTGAATGAGTTCGTCGGCTTCTTCTCATTGCTAACTGTCCGTCATTGAAGAACTATGAGCACTTGTTCAAAGTGAACGACCCGGAGGCTGGAGGCTCGTTTTACCTGCAGTCGAAGGTTGTTCGGGCGAAAGAGCGGTTGGAGATGGAGCTGACGAAGCGGGCGATGGATGGCGAGAAGTCGGGTCCGACTTCACCGCCATGATCCCATGGGTTTGGAGATAGGTAGCGAGCAGCTGCGTGGATCCGGCACGGTCGAGTCCTGGGCATTGTCGCGCGAAGCTCTATGAGCTTTTTAACGGGTTTGGAGGCCACATTCCTGAACTGTTGGCGCGCGTTGGCCAGCGTAGGGCCGTGGGGGCGATATAACGGCAGAAGGCAGAGGGGCGCGTAGGTAGGGGCGGAGGGCTGTTTGCTTGAACGATCTAGGGTGGGAATATAGGGGTTTGTCGATACATTGGCAGCGTTTTATTATCAGTAATAAATTAACCTTTTCGCGTTTACGTACCTGTGCTTGCTGGGTTTTCCGTGGAGAGGTTAATTATTATTAGACGTTTCCACGCGCGGAGGCCGTCGACGAGCGCGACGTTCCACATTGCGCTGACAGGCACTGACGTGACTGTTCGACGAGATGGACGATGAATGTTGGGTTGGGGTGCATGATGGGAGTGGCGGTGTCTCAGAAAGAATTTGACGACCGCCTTCACCAATTTGCGGTCTTAGGGCAACTCATAATGGCGGACGAGTTCAAGGACCGGTCCCGAGATGGCTCCAGGGACGGGTCGACGAGCGAACAGGACGTCCACAAATCAAGGCGACCCGTGCGCTCGTCGTCCACCTCGGACGCCCTCACGCCGCTCGAACGAGCAAGACTGAGAGTGAAGGAGCGCCGGGAGCAGCGGATAGTCCAGGCATCAGCCGCGGCGGCCATCGACCTCCGAGGGATTGACACGGGGACACTGCGGGGATCTGCGATGCTGCTGGATCAGGTTGTGCACTCGGGGGATGAGCTCAGCTCGCGGGATCAGGTATCAGCGTTGTGCTTGCCCAGCTTGTGTACTAATGTATTTACTTGCCCACTTAGCTCCAGCATCTGCATGCGGCTAAGTCTTCGCGACCTTCACAGCTGTACTCGATGGTGAGTGACTTTTCATGTGTCCTAAGAATTCTAATCTCGAATGCGTAGGATTCGGTCGAAGCTCTTGCATCTCAAATAGACTTGAACCGGTACAAGAGAAAGACGATGTCGGCCAATCCAAACTTGGGAAATTTGACCGGTCTGGAGGTGGGTGGCCTTTCTGTCACCGGCAAAGCTGAAGTGTGCAGTCACGTAGCCGCTTGTCACAGCCAACAAGCAGGTCACCTCTCGGCAGAGCAGTCTCCCCTCCGATAGTAGCTCCGGCTGCGGAGCCAGTGGTGAAATACAAACGGCACAGAGGAAAGATCGTACGTTGGTGGCGCGGGCGTTCTTAGTCGAACCGATGACTGAGATTTTTTTCTAGACCGACCATCTCACGCTTGATTACCTCGAAGATCAGCAGGCTAACGCAAATGGCGCCGGACCCAGATCACGGCAGCGAACGAGGAGTCTCGGAAGGAGTGTGGCAGAGACGACCGGCTCGTCGAAAAAGACCAAGAAGAAAAAGAAAAGAAAGAAGGCGGATGTGTTAAAGGCAGATGGTGAAGACGCGGATGACGAAGAGGTTGGCACATCGGATGAGGACGATGACGGATTTGATGGTACTTACGAAGGGCCAATGAGACTTCGCTAAGACATTGTTATCAGAGTTTCGGCTGCTCACCGAGATCGCGGACGTTGAGGCGTTGTCTACTTACCAGGGCCTAGTGAAGTGCGAGAACGATACCGCCGCTAGATTGAAAATGGTTGGTTTAGTTGGTAGAATGCGCTCATCTCCGTTTAGGTACCGAAGTTCATCTTTAATCCGGAAAAATTTGCGCTTCCGTCTACGCCCTCACAAAACACGCCATTTGAGGTATCATTGTATCTAATCAATTGAGTTATGTTAAAACGTATACGCAGCAAGGGATACGATATCCGGAACAGGAAGGTTTCTACGTCGGCGACATGCCGAACGTGTATCCCTGGAACCTGCGGAAGATTGAAAGGCGGCTAAGATGGACCGAGAAAGACCAGTTTGTACCGTGTTGCCACAACGAAAAGCTTAAGAGTGCAAACCTTCAGCGGAGCAGATTGGTTCGGACCAGATCAACGGATGAAGATTCTCCCGGATCCACTCCGCGAGCGAGACGAGAGGGCCTACTCCGCGTTTCCGCTCCTCAACAACGATACCGTTCATCACACGCACGCCCTCACGCCCTCGTCCCTGCTGCCTAATATCGAGGCCGCGTCACCTACCGTTGTCCTGACGGATGAGCCTCCGGATCCCCTGGAGCTCGTTAGGAGGCCCGCCTTGCGCTCGACGCGCTTTAAGCCAATCATGGACACGGCCGACGGAAGCTACCTACTGGTGTTCAAGCTTGGGGATCTCTCGTTCGAGAACCACCCGCTCATGAGCGAAGAGATTAAGCTGGCGAAGCACGTCGAGACATGGATGGCGCTCATAAAGGCGCGGAGGAAGTCAAACGTCGTGCCGTTCCTGACGGACAAGCTGCAGGTTTTGTTTCGAATCGAGTTTGTTTTATTGATTGGTCTCTTAGACCCTTAAAACATCATACGAGGAATATAAGACCCGTATCAACATCCTGCTGGACAGCAAGAGGCCTAAAACGACGGATGCCATGTCTCCGCCGGACGAGGAGATATACTCGGCGATGCCAGTCGCGACATCGTATTATGGGAAGTTCATCGCGGAGAAGGAGGAGGTCGAGTTTCAGAGGGCGCAGCGCAGAGATGAAGAGCGGCGACGGGAGTATCGAGAGGACATCCGGTCTACGCGCTTGCTAAGAGTACGTTCACATAATCCACCTTTTTCTTTGCTTGTGAAGTGAAGCAAAATTTTGGTTAGGATACGGAGGAGCAGATGGATCGTCTGCTGGAGTTTAAAGTCTTGGAGGCCTGGGAGCGGATTAAGCGGCTCCGGCTTCTGGCGGGCTTTATCGGCACCACGCTTAAAGTGCGCGTCAACGTTAAGGACTGCGACGAGACCGCGGAATCGAGCCAGGATCGCTTCGAACGGGACGTCGAGGAGGAGCTAGAGGAGCTGCGAGAGATCCATGAGGCCGCCCTAGACCGTCAGAGGCGCGCGCACGCGCTGGCCGTGTCCGAGTGGGAACGTCGGCAGGAGGAGCGGGAGCGGAGGGAGGAGGAGCTGGGCGAGACGGCGTTAGAAAGACGGGACGGTACGAGGGAATTGGAAGGGGGCGGTAAGGATGAGGAGGAGGATCCTTTGTTTGAGGTTGGGATTTTGGAGACCGGGGACGTGGATGAGGAGGCAAACTGGAGGAAGGAGGCTTTTGAGCGGCAGGCGATGATGGATGAGAAGAAGAGAAAAAAGGAGGAGCGGAGGGTGGCAAAAGAACTGGCGAAGGAGAAGAAGCAGCGTTTAAAGGACGGATCTTCTCGGGTAGGTTGCAAATTATTTGGCAAGGTTGCCTTTCATACCTCTTATACGGTTTAAAGGCAGTGGTATCAGAGGATGAGAAGGGTGGCGAGAAGGCCAGCTTCTGGTCTCGATTTCGCAGCCGATCCGCTGCTCCTGCGGACCGCCAACGAGCTCTCGACTCGCCTAAGGTCGCGTTGAGAGTCAAAGAAAGCGGAGTTGCTGATAGCCCGGCCGGCTTTAAATCCCTACGACGGCCCTCAAAGTCACCGCAGCGGGCCGAAATCGACGCGAGAAGGATCTCACGCTTTGGCCTGCCTCCGATTCCGAATGCCCCTAGACCGCGTTCCTCCACGAGATCACCGTCACAAGGGCAGAGGGACTTACCGACGCCGAAAACTCCAAAGGAGCCCGGGTCGGTCCGGGAGCCCGTCCCGCCGATGTCTCCGCACGAACCTGTGCCGCCGAAAACGCCCGACGGAAGAGCCGGTTCCATGCCACCAACGCGTACATATTCTGAGGACTGGTCGTCAAAGAGCGGAGCGGGGAAATCCAGGCGAGCCAGCTCCATTAGCACGCTGAAGCGAAATTCGAGTTCTGGCCGAGAGCCCAAAAGGAGGACGGAGAAGGGAGATGTGAGCGCTCCGGATGATAGGAGGCGTTCTTCCTCAAGGTCTCAATCGAGGAGGCGCTCGTCGAGACCACCATCACCCTCCGACGAAAACACAGGCTTAAAGTCAACCCTGCAGTCCGAAAGCGAGACGACCCAGGTCGAGACGCCGGCTTCGGAACGTAGTAAGGGTAGGAACCGGACGGACTCGAGCAGGAAGAAAAGGCGCAGCCACTCTAGCCGTCGGAAGCCACCTCGGAAGGGAAGCTTGAAGAGATCCGCGGGGTTATTGTTAGGGTCCAACGATCGCCTACCGCCGAGGCCTGAGGAGGCCGTATTTGATGAGATTGGGTGGCGCACGGCCATCGCTGAGGTATTTTTGAAAAACTGGTGATGGTACTTAACGATGGTTCTGTAATGCAGCGACTAAGGTGCTCCAGACGACCTCCGGGAGCGCCACAGTTATTAATTTCCTCAGTATCGAGTGAGGCGGTTACGGACATTCTTCATTGCCCTCCTGTAAGCAGCAAAATCCCCTGAACAACAGAAATACTGACACAATTCACCACAGGACGAACAGCTTCGCAGGCGCCAAATTGAGTCCACGTGCGCCTATATGAAGATCTTTTATAACGAAAAGGAGGTCACGCGCACGATCCCGCAGCGTGTGGACCCCGAGCACTTTAAGGTTGCCTTCAAGGGCATTGACGCAATTAGCCCCCTGTTCGGCGACGGCGTGCAGGTGGATGGCAAGTTTCGAGCTGACGAGGTTACTACTTTTGGAATACGCGTCAAGGAGATCCCCGAGAGCATACAGATGGCGATATACGAATCGGTAAGGATTGAAAATGCGGACGTCTGGTCGTTCTTATTATTTCATTGTTAGGGATACTTGGGCGAACGCTTCATTGGCGAGGCGTTTATTGGTATTCCGGATTCGACGGAGACGGTTAAAACCCTTGATCGGCAATATTCTACCCTAGCGTTCGTTGGTCCGCCGTTCAGCGAAAGGCCGACTTACGGATCCGGAAGGAGGGAGATGGTCGAAACCTGGTTATCGGGGACTCTCACGGTCCGAGCAGTCTGGGGCGTTGACGACGAGGGGAATAGTCTAGGGCCGCCGATCAAATTGTACGTGTAGACCGTCTCTATCTTGTTGCTGACCAACCTTAGCCATAAGTCAATCCTGAAAGCGGGAACATCGCAGTTCTCCGTTGACCCGCTCAAGTCGAAGGGACCCTCTGGCATTCTGAATCTCAGAAAGCTGATGGACTGGATCACGGAGATGAAGCTGGATCCGAACGACCCTCGAGACGCCGAGATGATCAAGCTGAGGCGCATGGTAGAGTCGAGCGCGGAGAACGGGATCACCTTCTACGAGTACTGGATGCAGCGAGGGTTCTTTCGACTACATCTCCCCGTTAACCTGGAGATGGCAACCGTTGGCGTTGGGGTATGTTCTGTTGCATAAGCGCACGCCTGATGTCGTTTCAGGCCCACGTGATGGAGACAAGACGGATCAACTTGCTCAAGGCGCGCTATGCGAAACACATTATAGTGACGTGCCCTGTCCCGATTAGAGATGAGGAAATCACTGAGGAAATGTATCAAATGGTCATCGACCCGTCCGTCGATTATGTAAACGCCATCTGTACGCCGTCAATTGCTTACGTAATTATAGGTTGCCGCTAAACAGATTTGGTCAAGCAATTTGAAAAACATCACTCTCTCGATCGATTCAATCGCGCGGGAGGTAAAGGAATCGTCAGCCGCAGAGCCCAAGCGTTTCTTGAAGCGCATTCGCATGCATCAGCTCTTCCTAAAGGCCCGCCAATCGCGGCCGATGCGAGTGGAAGACGTCGTTCGCGAGGAGCGAATCCCGGAAGTGTCTCCCGTGCAGTCTTTCGCCCTGACCCTGTTCAAACACAAGCGCCCTCTGAAACCATACCGGCTGGGGATGAACAGACGGGCAACATCTCATCCAGAGAACGGATGTCGGATAACTTTCCAAATTTCGCGTGGTTATAACGTCCCGGTTCGAAGGCAGGACGTCAAGTTCGATGATATCGCTCAAAAGGCCGCGGACGGACCTATTTCCGTGCGGTCATACATTGAAGTCAGCTTTCAAAACCGGAAGGTCCGGACTGCGGTCTACGAGGGGCCTAACCCGCAGTGGAACGAGACATTAAGTTTAGAAGTAATAGCGCCAGGAAACGATTTCAGCCCAGATAAGATACTGGACAGCGAAGTCGGGATGGAGCTTATCTACTTTAATCTCTTCGATGAGATCCTCGTCGATATGATTCAGGACGAGCGGGAGCGGGACAACTTTGTACATCACCGAAGGGAGCGAAACTGGCTGGGATGCTTCAGCCTGCCATTTACAACTATCTACGAGCAGACAAGGGTGGGTGGAAGCATCTACCGAAATCGTTAACGTGGCTCGCATAGATCGAAGGCTCCTTCCATGTTGAAACTCCACCCATCCTATTGAGCTATGAGCGTAATCCCACCGCAGGCCCCATCGAGAACGCTATCTTGCAAGGCGTCAGTACCTCCGAAACCATCATTAACCTCTTCATCACCATGGACCCTCCCTTGCTACAACCCTCCCCGCTCAAGCTCAATCTGCACTCTGACGAGCCCCCGGAGGTCGTGCGCTACGCCGCCCATTACGCCGCTAGCTTCCCTACGACCAGGCCCGCCATCACGCCGATTGTACCGGACCTAAAGGGCCACACGCACCTGCTCTGCAGGTATATCCGTCCCCAAAGCCCCCCGCCCGACCTACCTACGGGGAGGCATCTGCTTAGATACGTGTCGCACATTCCGTACGTGGCGGTGAGGACCGCACTGGCCGCCGCGGACGCGCTCCTGTGGTGCACGTCGGACCAGGTGCTTGACCTCGGCGCCGGGGATGCGGTAGAGCACGCCATTCTTCTTTGCAATCTCCTATTGCATCAAGAGCTGGACGCTGTCGTTGTGCTTGGGAGCGGAAACCCTGAGGGCCGGACCGCCTACGTGGCTCTCTGGGAAGGCGGCGAGATGAAGTTGATGAATGCCGTGCTGGGGCACGAGTACGGAATCAAAGACCCTCATCTTCCACTCAAAGAGGCCTATTGTGTGTTTAACCAAGAGAACGTAAGTACTGTTCGTGGAATGTCGCTAACTCGACTTGCTTAGATCTGGGGAAATATTCAGCCTAATGTAGAACCCTCTCGCATGACCTGGACCTTAGGTGACACGTCGGCTTGGCGTCCCTTCTTTGGCTCAAAATTCCCACCAATGGAGATTAAAAGCTTGCAGGTTAGCTAAGCATTCTGATTTTTAAAATTAATAATTTGACATCTAGTTGGAGTCGCTTGTTTACAAAGAGACAACGAACCGGCAGTGCAAGGAGCTGGAGGTTAAGATTGAACACGCTATAGTGACAAAAATCGAGGAATGGAGATCACATCGATTAACTCGTTGGAACAGGTAACTCGTGACCGAATGTTGATAAAACGCTTGATTAACTGCCTATTCTACCAGGCTTTGCAGCAAAGCGTTTAAGCCGTTGGTGTCGCGGTTAGAGGGCGATTTCCTGAACAAACTCAGCACGCCGTTCCCTGCGGCGTCAGCCCTTCCACTCCGCACCTCACACAGAATATGTGGTTTCCCCCTTCACTGTACCTATACCGACATGGAGTCCATAATCCAGATGGTGCAAGCCACCGACGTTCACTCGAACGCCGATGTAGGGGTTGAGTTCGCAATTGCGGTGTGGTGCGGAGCTTATCCTGGTGGATTCATTTGCGTTTGGATATATATTTGCAGCATGACAAGTAACAAGATTAACACCACAGTACTGTAATTTATCGCATTATTGGACATTTATACATAAATCACCTAGGAAGGGACGGACACAATAAACGAATGTTGTTTTAGAGCTTCGTATGCTGGCCGATTTAATGAATTCCGTGCCACACTGATATCAATATTGATATCGGTTATTAGCGCCTCTGATTGATAACACAAAGATCAGTGCCCTAGCAGTTACCACGTCCAAAACTGTCCTACCTAGAGACTCGTAGTTCTTCTCCGGCCGTATGTATCCCGCAACGATCACCCTCAACTCCTCTTCATAAAAGTCCACATCAAAACTATGAAGAATATGCACCTCCTTCGCTTGATCAATATTGCGCAGAATTCAACTCATTCTCACCGCCGACCGTTTTTCGTTCTTATAATATGGGTTCCACCCGAAGCTCATCACCATGGGCCACACCGTCACCGTTTTGCCAACGCTCGCCCAACCGAAGTAGATCCCCGTCTCCAAAGTCTTTCCAGCATCTTCAGCGACGGCCTCTGGTAGATTTGCTAGAAGCGATATCACGTCAGGCTAAAGTCGAGAGCGCGTAACTGCCCGAAATTCACCAGTGGGGATGCCAAGCTCCTTGCTGCCCCTTCCGAAGCCCTTCGAAACATCGCCTTTCAGCATTACGGGATACGGCGATTGCGGCACATCTGCTCCGACGATCGCGGGCCTCTCCATTATGTGTAGGAAAACAGGATAACAGGTAAGCAGAGATAAAGACGCCTCTGCGAAGTCAAAGTCGAGCGCAGATTCCCTGAATGGGAGAGAGAGCGATATGAACGGTGCCTCAGACTCCAGCTTCGGCAGCACCCAGTCATCGTTCAGGTGGAAGCCGTCAGCGCCGAATCCTCGAAAACGGTGGGAGGACAGGGGTGTTACGTGGAGACAGGCCTAACGCCATCCGAGAAACAGGTCTTGCGACTTTTGCCGGGCCAAGAAGTACAGATGCCCCAATATCAACACCTCCTGCGAGTTCCGCTCCGTCCTCGTGAAAAAGCCCGCGGCACTCCCCGCGCTTGCGCCCGCCCGAATCGCTCCTCGTGCCATCGTCCCAGCGCCTTCAACGTCGACGACCCTGGGGTCAGCACAAACGTCGCTGTCCACGCTCCGATGGTCGGCGGATCCGTCGCATTCGTCGTCAGGGTCGGAAGCTGGCGCCGCGTCGGCCTCATCCCCGGATGGCTCGGAGTCAGCTGTCAAGTCGCTCTCCCCGTCGATTATCGACGGCGGTGAGCGGACGATGGCGCGGCAGCGGCGGTCGGAGCCCGCGCCGAGCTTCGTTCGACCATCCCTGGATCCGCTTGTTGACTTTTTGGAGAAGATATCGGGGTCGTTCGCTTTCAGCGATGGGTACGGTGGATGGGGTGACGATGTAGGACGGGAGGTCGGGGATGCTGTTCGAGACCGGAGAGAGGTTTTTGAAACCGAGAGGCTGGTCGTTGAGAAGTACGCGTCAGGGAATGCACCCTTATCTCTATGCATGTTGGATGTAAAGGTCTTTCTCAAGGACTTTGAGGCGAAGGATGATATATTGAGGTTGAGGACGGTGGTGTGCGATGTGCTAATGGTTAAATTAGATACGCGATGTGCGCCTTTTCAAGTACATTTATGTGCAACCCAGCACCATATCATGCCCGAATGAAGTTTTACTTCAAAGCGCGGACCATGGCTCTTCAGAAAGTCGGCGGGGCCTCGTTAGAGTTCTTGCAAGCCCTTATCTTACTGGGCGTTTCGTCAAGAAGTGTGACTTTCTGCTACGCTTCAATGCTAATTGATGTTTGTGCAAGGTTTGGGTGATACTCTTGCGGGCTCGATATTCTATTCGATGGCGGCCCGACTTGTAAGTGTTCTTGCGCGTAGGCTGGACGAAGCTGATGATGAATTTGCCAGGCCGTGCTGCTTCGGTCAGAAAACGAAGCAAAAATAAAAAAAAAAAAGTATGACAAGAGCGAAAGGTCAATACATGACATGCGCTACTCGATGGGGTGCTGGATGTCGTGCGTGATTGCTGATAACGGTATGTGACTTCTGACAGTTCTCCGTGAACTAAGTGCGGAAATTTAGTGATTGCGTTCACAACGGGCAGCCCTCGTTTCCTCGAAAACGCCACGGGGCTCCGGAGCGTCAAGTCTATTTTGTGCCAAATCCCCTGCGAGCACTCAACCCACGACAACCTCTACGCCCACCTGACTGAGATGACCGAGCTCCTGTATCTCGTACACCAGGCCATCAAGACCCCACCGGGCCGGGAAGCGACGAAGAACATCCGAACAATCCAGGGCGAGCTGGAGGAGTGGGCGGCGACTCTGCCTTCGTTCGTCGACATCTCCTCTCCCCGTGTGAACGCTGACGGCGTCGGGTTCGCCTGGTGGGTTCTGACGCTGCACAACGGCTACTACGCGTGCTCGTGCCTTTTGAGCCGGTGGCCACAACTGGGGTTCACGCCGCACGCGTTGGGGAAGACGAGGGCGTTAGCGCTGGCCGTGGTGAAGATTACGGCCTGGACGTTTGCCAATTTGAGACCGGATGAGATGGGGCCGGCGATGGCGGGGCTGCACCCCATGCTGGCGTACTTCGGGATGATCTCGAGCATGGCGCTGTGGGAGCTGAGGCCGCATGAGCAAAGTGAGGAGGGGAGGAGAGAGTGCGCCATGGGGATAAGGACGAATATGGAGTTCTTGTTGGCGCTTAGGGATGCCTGGCACGAGAGTAAGATCGATCAGTGGATCAACATAGTGAGGGGATTCATGGATAAAGTGAAGGAGGACGAGGTATTGCCGTTGTGATTGGGTTAACTTTCCCTGTAAGAGGGATGGAATACGAGTTTTCTGTTTATAGTAATAATTCATTGTTTCACATGCACACACACACACACGCACACGTTAGTATTCCTTCTACCCACACGCACTTATCTAATTTTAATTTTTCCTTCATTTTGCCTTGAATATGAATGAAATATATTTCAAAGTACATCTACCAGCCGTCGCCTGCGAACGACTGCAATTTGCAGAAGTTGAAATGCCAAATAGCGCGAGGAATAATTCAGCAGTTCTTCACAAGAAACTAAGAGGCAGCAATATGGATTCACTAGCAGGAGAACACTCTCAATTAAAGCAAAACAAACAGAATGATAATCGCTTAAGTGATACCGAACTGATAAACGTCAAGGTTCAAGCAGGGAAAGTTGCAAACGAAAATTACAATGAAAATAAAGCAGAAGCAGTAAGAAGAAAGAAAGGTCTGCAATACTGATTGTCCTGAAATTCAAACACCGCTCCCAATACCCCTCAGCATCTCCTTAATCCCCGGAAGCTGCTGACCCTGGCTCGGGACCTGCTGCTGCGGCCGTGGCTCTGGCTGCGCGTGACCTTCGGACCTCCCCTGGTTGACGCCAGCCATTGGTGTCGCCTCCCCCATCATGGTCATCATCGCGCTCGCCGCCAACTTCTCCTTGTCATCCGCACGCGCAAGGCTCGAGGGGATGATTGGCGGGTTCGTGACCCACGGCGCCTGTTGCTGCTGCGCAAGGTGCTGAGCCGCGATCGCCGACTGCGTCACGGATGTCGACGCCCTCTTCATGTCCTCGAGCGACGACGCGGTCCGCGACCGGCGGTGCCCCCGCCCGTGCATCCTGGCCACGAGGGAGGTGGCCGACTTGAGGTTCGGGTGCAACTGAGCGGCATTGGCGGGGCCGGGTGAGCCAGCGAGGGACGGGCTTGACCGGGCGCTGCTATTGAGGGAGTACGCGGAGGACGCGGGTGAGGATTCGGATGGAGAGGAGGAAGGGACGATCATCGGGGAGGGCTTAGGGGAGGTGGAGCGACGGTCGCCGCCGGCCTCCTTCTTGACCTTGAGGCCCTGGCGCTTGTTTTGAAACCAGATCTGCACAGCGCGCGGCGTCATGCCGAGCTCGTGCGCAAGACGCTGGCGGTGTTCGGTTGAGGGGAAAGCGGTCGCGTCGAACACGGACTGCAAGACGCGGACCTGATGCGGGGAGGCGCGCTTCCGTTTTGGTTTGACCGTGCCGGGCCCGGCAGCGGGGTCTGCGTTCGCCGCGTTCGAGGGCACCACGTCCACCATCATCGCCGACGAATTCCTCCGCTCGCGAACAACCTCGTCCTCCTCCTCCTCCTCCAAACCATCGTCGTCGTACTCGTCATCATCGTCAATCATCTCATCCGCAGCGGGTACCTCCTCCACCTTCATCCCCTGCATCTTCTGCCGCAGCAGCTCTGCCTCGTACGCGGCTCTGTCAAAGGGCGGGATATAGAGCCCGCCACGCTGCTGGAGGAGCTGCTGGTGGGTGAAGTAAGGGTATGATGCCCGCTGGTCGGCCGACATGTTGGTGTGGTAGGGCCCTGCCGGCCCCGGCGCCGCCGCGGACTGGGCCAGGCTGCTCCCAAACAACGCAGCCGGCCCCGCGTACGATGCGGCCCGTTTGTGAAGATGCCGAGCTGATAACTTTCCTTGATCGCTGACAGGAGGAAGCTGTATTGATGGCGACGGGTGGAGATACGGGTGGTGGTGATGATGGTGGGAGGGTTGCATAGAGGGAGATGTCGTTGCGGGGTATTGGATGTGGCGGGGTAGGAGGCTCGCCGGCGCTGACACCGAGTGGGCGTGGTGAACAGTTTGCAGTGTCCCATGCGGCCTAAAAGACGGCAACGGAGGTGAACTCCGGTAGGATGGCGACGAGCGAGCAGAGTCCAGCACTGACGGCGGCGGAGATCTGGATGTGAACGGGTATTCCGTTAGTGGAAGTAAAGTTAAACCGTCAAAATTAAGCGAAGGTATGAAACGGGGTAATCTCGAAAATTCAAAGACTCCCCGAACTAAACCCCCTTCATTTTCTCTCAAAGCATGCAAAATAAAAAAACGCACCTTCGTAATGTTGACGCTGGAGGTTCATGAGCGTTGTGAATCGCGGATGCGCTGACGACGCGCCGATGTCGAATGTGGTGGTGGGCCGGCCGCTGCAGCATCTGTTGTTGCCGTTGCTGCTGTTGACGGTGGACGAGAAGGGAAGGAGAGTACGCCCCCACTTCCGGTTGAGGCGCATTGGACAGCGCGGAGGATGGAAGTATTGGGGTGGACGATGATGGCACGATCGTAGGCGTCGATGCCATCGCTACAGTAGTCGTGGACGCGCTCCCAGTCTGCGCATTTTCTCCAGATACCACGCCGCCCGTTGCTGTCGCAGCTGGCGTCGGCTCGTTCTGCGAAGACGGAACAATGATTGAGGTCGCCATGGGAGACCCCGCATCGTCGCCTGCACCGCCGCTCGTGTCCATTTGGTTGCCGGAATCAACAGCCGGCCCCTCCCGCCCCATCGCTGGTAAGGCAGCCGTTGCGGCAGCCAACGGCCCGGGTGCTGATGAGCCGAATCCGGAGCTCCACTTGTACTTGGCCGACCCGGCGGCGCCGCTGCTGCTGCTGCGGTGATGGTGGCTGAAAGATCGGGTTGCCGGCAGCGGTGGCGAGGAGCTGACCATAAGGGCGGGCGGCTGGTTGTGCATCGTCTCGCGAGGGACGTCCCGGTTGTTGCTGCTGCTCAAAGACACCCGCTCGGCGGCGGGCGCCAGCCCCCCAACTGATTCCACTGCAGCCGCATCGCTGCCGATTGGCTTGCTGTTGACGAGGCTGTCGATGTCCATAACGACGTTGCTGTTCCTCTGACTTCGCTGTCCTTCGAATCCTGCCCCTTTGCTAACGGCCCAGGCCTCTGAAGTGCTGGTCGTAAGTGCCTCGTCGTCGGTCTGGCGAACGCTCTGGCGTCTAGTCTAGGTATCGATGGAGGACGTCGTCGTCGGGCACTGCTGGTGGAGATGAGACGGGGTGTTGGCTGGTGAGAACACGGGGGTGCGCACCGCAACAAAATGAAATGAAGGAAACAAGGAGCGTCACAAAGCGTCATTTAGAGATTAATGATACGTCGGAAAAATTGGAGAAACTCACGGGCCGTAAACACGAGGGAAGTCAACAAAGCGAATGCTTCGACCAAACGTCTGCATGTTTTTCAACCAAGAGATCTCGTTTTAATTACTAGTTTCAGAAGATAAGTGACGGTTGTAGATGTTGTAGATAATTTGGAGGAAGCATTTATTTATTTCAATTGCATTTCTCACTTCAAGTTCGCCAAAAAGTCGTTGATTTCAAGCGAATCATACTGCTTCTCGTCCCATAAACCTCCTAGATTTTCCAGCACCTCCTTCATCCCCACCTTTTTCTCACCTTCATCAACCGCCACGGGCTTCACCGACCTCCCTTGATCACCACCAACCGAGAAAAGGTCGAGGATCTGGTCTGTATCCATCGACTCGATTCCCGCGTTGTCTGCATTAATGATCGAAGATGCAATGTTCATTTTGAATTTTTGAAGACTGCGGAGAGATGTGTCAGCTCATGAGTGCGCAATTGATACAAAAGAAGATAGACATACCCCATGATCTTCTCCTCCAGCGTTCCCCGCATGATAAGTCGGTAAACATTCACGACTCGCTTCTGCCCTATCCGATGCGCCCTATCCATCGCCTGCAAGTCCTTCATCGGGTTCCAATCGTGCTCGACAAAGATAACGGTGTCGGCTCCGGTCAGATTTAACCCGAGACCGCCAACGGAGGTCGTTAAAAGAAAGACGTCAATGGACGGGTCGGCGTTGAAGCGTGTGACCATCTCGTGACGGAGCGACGTCTCCGTGCCGCCGTCCATTCGCATGTATGTTACCGAGGGCATGTGCGACTGGAACAGACCGTTCTCGATGTGGTCCAACATCTCGCGAAGCTGTACGAATATGAGGGCTCGATGAGGCGCCGTAACGCCCATGTTTGTTGCATCCGGGTCGGCGCCAATGCCACAGTCCAAAAGAATTTGCCTGTAGAACACGAATTTTAAAACTAGTACGCCCACAAGACCGCTACCTCAAAGCCGCAATCTTAGGCGCGTGCTTGATGTCGTCGATAGAATCTCCATCGGCCGCCATTTGCTTCGATATTTTCTCGTACTGTGGATGCTTCGGCGTCAACACTAAAGACGGGTGGTTGCAAAGCTTTCGCAAATATTGTAGGGCCTGGAACACGTGGGTGCCCGTGCCGGCTTTCCCTTTTCCCTTCGCATCCTTCTTCCCTTCGACCGCGGTCCCAAGGTCCGCCTTTGCCATCGCACTCCCCTGCGTCTTGCCAAAATCTTCATACAGCCTTTTCTGGAGGTCGCTTAGATCAACGTAATAATCCTGAATAATTTTTGGAGGCAGATCGTGCAAGACGTCCTCCTTCATGCGCCGCATCAAGAAGGGGAGAACCTGCTTGTGCAGAGCTTCCAGCGCGAGCGCGCCCTTTTCCTGTTCCGAGGACGAGCTCTTCGCGTCTCGCGAGGCCAGAATCGGTTTTCCGAATCGCACGTTGAATTGCTGTTCTGTGCCCAAAAAGCCAGGCATGAGGAAGTCGAACAACGACCAGAGTTCTAGAACATTGTTCTGGATTGGCGTTCCCGATAAAATCAACCTCTTCATGCATCGAACGGATTTAACGGCTTTCGTCAGCTTCGTCTTCGCGTTCTTTATCACATGGCCTTCGTCCAGTATGCAGTAATTCCAATCAAGGTGTCCCAATTCGTCGATATCATTGCGGAGGATATCGTACGACGTAATTATAACATCATTTTTTGAGATATTGCTTCGATGTCTGACAACGTATGTTACTATCACATTTTAAGGTAATACTGGCTCTAACCTAGCGCGTTCGGCTGGCCCACCAACGTAGATCATAGGTCGAAGCACTTCGCCGGCGTACTCAAGAATTTCAGACTGCCAATGCCCTGTGAGCGTCGGAGGGCACACTACCAGAGACGGAGTGTGGGCTGAATCCGGCGAGCCCGTCTTCGCGAACTTTTCGGCACGAAGGTAGTGGTCGGATGCAAGGATGCAAATGCTTTGCAACGTTTTCCCGAGACCCATATCTAGAAAAACCTTTACTGGGACTTCAACAAACGATGAGAAACGTACCGTCGCAAAGAATACCATGAAGACCATATCGATTCAAAAACGCCAGCCAGCTGACACCGTCCTTCTGGTACGGCCTCAAGTCCGCCTTTATACCCTTCGGCACCTCGAAGCTGTCAACCGTCTTGCCAACCAGCTGCGCCATAAACTTCCGCTCCTCCGCCTTCATCTTTACCATCTCCGGATCCATGCCTACGGGATCGGGGACGCCGCTCTCGAGCGGCACCAGCTTCACCAGGTGGGCGAACACGCTCGTGGACACAAACCGGACGCCCTCGTCGGGATCCGACATCCGACCAAGCATGGGCACAATCATGAACACGATATACGGAAGGAGCGCCGCCTCCTCCATCCCCGCGACCACCATCGACACGCACTCCGCCGCTCCTTGCCTGTTGACGCGCGACGAAGAATCCCCCAGCAGTGGAATCACGTTCTCGACGAGCGCCTGCATCGTCTGCACCGTGCAGACGGCCGCTATGCTGGCTATCGCGTGGCTCGCAGCGTGGCGGACGATTGCGAGCGGGGTCCGGAGTATGCGGCAGATAGGTCGCAGGAGGCCGCAGAGTTGAGGATGTAGCGAGGTGTCGATCGAGGGTCCAACGGTCTTAAATGTCAACAGCGCATCGACGACCGTCTGCGCAAAAGCGGGTTCGTTTTTGCATCGCTCGGCGGCCGGGTCCAACTTCCCGGATGACGACAGCTCCTCCACCGAGAATTCTGTTACTCCTACCGTGATCATATCCCATAACTTCGGCACCTTCATGAACACGTTTGCTCCGAACCTTCGACATATGTCCCCAATAGCGTAGTCTGCGCCACGCTGAACAATAACATGCGCCCGCTGCGCCTTCATCATTTCTGAGACCATTCCTGTCGCGTCGAGGGCCGAGAACTCCGTATCTCCGCCCACACCCGCTGACCCCGCGGGGACCGTTGTGGACTTCTTTCTCCCCGGCTTTCCTTTCTTATCTTCAGTAGCAGCAGCGCTTGCTGCCTTAGCGACTTCTTTCTCCCTTTCTGCAAGAGCTCGATCCTTTTCAGCCAACTTAAGACTCAATATGACCTCGGCGTCCGGCACCGACGCAACATCACCCCAATCCGCGTCGGCGCACAACCATACTCCCAAATTCTTGAGCACCTTATCGTTCGCCCCGACTTTCCCTGTCCGCAACGTGATCTCAATTAACCTTCCTATTCCCGAAACCGCTCTCTTTTGAAGTAAGAACGAGGCCTCAAACTTGACGCTATCCATCAAAGCCCGCACGACCGGGTTTAACTTCGGCGGCAGCATCCCCATCTGGACAACCGCCTTCGCGGCGGACGCCACGGTGCACACGTTCCACCGACTCTGCTCGGTCTTAAACGTCTCCATGGCAATCTCCACCCGTCTCTGCCGATCGTTTAGGAACGTGATTCGGTCCGGCGGGTTAGGGTTCGCCGCAGTTGGCTTGGCCGACAGGCCCGGGAGAACACGGGTCATCAATTGACTTGCGACTTCCTTTAAAAACCGATCCGCGACCTGAAGCGTAAACACGGGTCCGAAAGAATTTGGTGGCGGCGTGGAACCGTCAGGCAACGGCGGGGCGGGCGGGTCGTCGTACAGTGGCGGTAGAGCAGGGCAGCCGACGGCCCCGAAGTCTTTGAAATACTTTATCAGGATGTCGCACGCCTCTTTAACCCTTCGCAACGCCGCCAGGATTTCATTGTACAGCAGCATTGCTCCAGATTCCGTGCTTAGCGATGTAACCAACATTTCGCAAAGTGTCGCCGCTAACGGATATGCTGCGGCCAAAGGAGCATCGGTTCCCCTCATCTCCTCGTGCCATACCGCCCACTCCTCGATAGCCGTATTCACAAAGACACGGTGATTTGCCCATCCGCTCTTGATGTACCCAGTAGCTAGGGAGTTGATCGATGCTTGCGCTGCCACAGCATGGTCACCTTCCAGCGTCATAATGGAGCCCATAAGCTTCCCAAGCGCGGTGCATCCAGCCAGTCGACCTCGAAGTACATCATCCTCCGAAACAACGTTCAAATCCTGCTCCACCATCGCCTTATCGTGGATGGAGACATTTGAGCCGCCATCGCCTCTCCCGTGATTGTAAAATTGCGTTACGTCAATTGGAGATATTCCGATCGGTGTCATTACAACGGAGAAGAATTTCGGCAAGTACTCGACCGCAAGGTTTGCCAACAGTGCGCCTCGGTCTGTCCTGCCTGCGAGATACCGACATAGCTTGGTCCATACACCTGCCGATAGGTTAACCACGTCTTCTCTTTGCTCCACGATGAAGTTCTGAAACAGCAATCTGATGAGCTCGATCGACACCCACGGCGCGGTTAAATATTCGTTTGTATCATTCAGAGCCACATCCAGTAGAGTAGCAACCGTGCGCAAGACTGCTAGCCGTACCGACGTGATGGCGTGCCGAAAGAACGGGAACAGCCGTGGGACTTGCGCCTTCAGTGACGACGAGGGCTCGCGCCTCATGATGTCAACTATCTCCCGCTTCATCACCAACTTCGACAGAAGGTCCATGACAGACGCCGTCGCAGCGGTTAGATCGTCCAGCTCCTCCAAGCAGTTCCACAGCGACGTTACGACGTTACGGAAAATCACGTTGGGTTCGAACAGGGTCAGCAGCTTATCAGATATTGGCAGCAAAGTTGAGGAGGACACCGATCGAACGTCATCATCTGCGTCTTTTAACCTAAAGCATGCGTCAACTTAACGGTACGCAAAAGGAGACGAAGAAACCCACCCTTCGAGGATGGCGTGAAAAGTGGGCGTGCCCGGGATGTCCGAGTGCCCCGAACCGGTACCAACCAACACGTCGCCAACCAGATCCTGCCTAACCGCCATCCAATACTTCAACCCAATCAGCCCAGCATGGCGCACCTCCCATCGATTTTCCCTCCCGCCGTTCTTCTTCGCCAAAGCCTTCCCATTGTTCGCCGGCGCGCCAGCACTCCCTTCAATCAACTTAATCAAACCCTTCTCAATGACCCTCACGCATATATTTTTATTGCAGCTCTTCATCAGCACGCTCAGCGTCTGCGCGCACGTCTCCCTCACAGGCACGACGACGTGATCCCCGACGAAGTCCGCGAACCGGTCCAGCGCCAGGACGCACAAGATACGGATGGCCGCGTCCTCAAGCCATCGGTCGTGCCGCCGCTGGTTAGCGTCCCGCGTAAGGCCGACGATCCTGCCACACCCGGACCCGTGGACCTTCATAATAGCTGAGAGGCCGACGGCGGCGCCGTGGCGCATCTCCCAGGCCGGGTCAAAGAGGTCCAGGCAGAGCTGCTCGCAAAGCCCCTCGAAGGGCCACTCGTCACCCGAACTGAAGACACCGAGCGTGACGCCAATCTCCTCCTTCACTTTATGTTCGACCACCACGGCGCCGGACGGCGCGACCACCTCAGGTATGGCGTCGTCCTCTTCTTTAATCTTCTTCGCAGCTGTTGGCGTTATGCCATCCGAGACCGACTTTCGTTTTTTCACCGCCGACGTCGAGGACGTTGATAAATCAAGCGCTTTCACAGCACTGCCATTACATGATCAGCGAACAAAGCATTCATTCCATCTACCTTCCCTTGGACTTCTGATTCTTCTGATCCATCTTCATTCGACGCTTCTTTGCCTGCTTCTCCCGCGCGCTCAAACCAGCAAACGCGGGATCGTCATCGTCGATCCTAATACAGGCCATCAGCTGGAATATATTAAAACACAAATCATTTTATAACCAACCCTCTTTTGCCCTTCTCCAACATTTGTTGCGATAAAGGAGCCTGCGCAGGCGCCGAGGACTTTGTCGACGTTTCAACCTTAATATCCGCCTCGCTCAAAAAGTCAACTGCAAAACCAGGATCAATATATATCGCGGTTAAGAGGTGTAACAAGCAAACGCTTCACCTTTGACAAAACTTGACCCTTCCCCAAGCTCGAGGTTCTCCTTCAACCTCTTCTTTTGCAACGCAATCCGCTCCTTCGGGTCCGTCACTTTCCCGTAATCTAGCTCGTACTCTGCCCCTGATGAGCCCAGCATGGCCCTCCCGTCCTTTATCAGCGGCACGATGTCGAACTTGTCAAATGAGAAGTCCACCGCGTCGTCGAAGCCCGAGTCGGTAATGGCGTTCGCGTCCTGCGGCGGCGGAGGTGGAGGGTCCCATAGTGGCACGTTCCTGGCAATGGCCTCAATCGCGACACCGGCGGCCATACGCGTGTCCCATGACTTGCTCCGAAGATGCACGAGAACCTTCACGGGGCAATAAAGGAAGGATGGTCAGCTTTCAGCGTAAACAGTAATGCCCCCCTAACTCCAAACGAACCCGTGCCAACAGATTATACAGCTCATCTGGATGCTGCCGCTGCACGTCCCCTATCTGCTGCGCGGCCGTGTTCCGCACCGACGCATTTGATCCGGTGTCAAGGAGCAGCACCAGACGATCGAGTCTGTGTGGGAGCAAGATCGTGTCAGCGAATGGGAATCTCCGCGTTTACGCCCGCGTTGCGCCCTACCTGGTCGCCATGGCCGCGGCTGTGCCTTGAACCCTCGCGATTGCACAACACGGACGGCCGGACGGGTATGCAGGCTGGCGAGCGCGGGAGTCGGGGAACCATTTTTTGCGGGGTGCCTTTATATCTCATCCATCCTGGTTGCCTCGTCACGGCCTCCATCTGCGCCGCCCCGCCACAGACGCCGGAGCGAAGGACGCGACGCGAGGATCACCAGATGATGTTAAATACTCGTTTTTTTTTTGTGCTGGCCAACAACGTGCTCCAGCTTTGCGGCCCGACTCGAGGCCAGAATGGACCGAGCCAACTGGCGCTTAGCCGTCCGAGAAGGCCGTGGACAGCCCTTCGTTGAGGTGCACTCGTCAGTTGGGAAGGATGACGCGAATTCAAGCCACGTCGTGCAAAGGCGAGACTGTTTCAACGTTGGTGCGCCGCCGAGGATCTGTTGAAGTCAGCGCCGCACACCTCTTCACGATGGGTCCCGGGGCAGGCCGCGGTCGCTTTCAGCCTCCCCCGCAGTCAAATGTGCTCGAGAGAGAAATGCAGTCCCAGGCCGGGAACGGGATCGGTCCGGGCGGACCGAACAGGGACTCGGGCGATTATAAGGAACAGGGCAGGAGGATGGCCGAGGAGGTCTTCAGCAACTCCGCTTTTACGTCGCCGGAGCCGCAGGTTGAGTTGTTCGGCGTTGGAATTCATTTGTCTTGTACTAGCGTTGCTAAGTTGTTGATCCAGAATCCGAGCGGCCCAGCGCCGCCCGTTCGTGGTGGAGTGAAGACGGGGATGCTTATCCCTACGACGATGGACTACCAGTCTTCAAACTTGGGTACGAATGGGGACGGCGACGGCGGCGACATGGGCAGGAACCCTGCAGTAATGGGCGGCGTGGGGATGGGCAACGTCCAGCCAGCAATACAGGAGTTTTCGGAACACTACGTTCCTCAAATGAACCAGCAAGGTTGCCCATTCTCTGAATTCGTGTGCTGCCGCGCGGCTGATGTTTTTTTAGGGCCCGCAGGCGGACCGGCAATGCGATTGTTTGATGAATACGGGAATCAGCAAGATCACCCGCGGCGGATGATGTCGGCCGATGATTACCCACTGCAGCAGCAGCAGCAGCGGAGGGGCGATGGCGGTCCTCCGGCACCGCGTCGGTTTGCGTCCGCGGATGATGCGAATCAAAGAGGTACTTGGGGTCTAGTGCGTGCCAAACTGTTCTAATTCGACATCAAAAGACGATGATCGCTTCAAAGGATACCCTCCTCCTGGTCAATTGATCCCGGAACACGAAAGGCAATATCGTCCGTCATTAGACGAGCACAACTCCGGCAACCGCACAAACATGCTCATGCCGCCTGTCTCGGACGGTACCCCATTACCCTCAGTCGACGATCTCACGGCCGTCATTTTCTCGGGTGAACTCTTGAAGCAGAACCGTCGCGGTAAATTCCAGAAGCGGTTGTTCCGTTTCGACGGCCTCCTCCTCATCTGCCTGTCACCGAAACGCCATAAGCTGCCCGACCACATTAACCTGTTGACGTTTGACCCGGCGAGGCATACACAAGGGTCGCGGAGTAATGAGTTCATTTCGGCTTTGGGGAGGTTCTACCCGACGAATCCTCCGATGCCGGCGCTGACGAACCCGTTGATTGCGAGCTGGAATGAAAACGGAGGGCGGGATGGGAACCCAGACATCTACACGAAATACTATCACATGCCGAAGGTTGGCAACCCTTGCTGTTTTGTCGTCGACTTTCCATCTTAATTGTATAATTCTAGTGGATCATCCCTACAGCCGCCATGCTTTCCGTAAAAGCTTCACAAGGCGCTAACCCACGGGACCCGGAATCCAAACTCTCGCGCACGTTCACGATCGAGACGCACGGCCGCGACTACGTTCTCCGCGCCCCCTCCGCTTCCGAGTTTAAGCGCTGGACCTTCCTCCTCTCCCGCATGTCCGCCATTGGCGGCGACGGCGCCGTCACGCCCCCCAGGAATATCAACCAAGCCGCCTACCCCCAGCAACCCGAGAACGATGACGAGGACAACGATGACGCTAATAACTCGGACGACGAGGAGGGCGGCATGGTAGTCGTCAACAACGGATTCCCGGAAGCGCCCTATCAGCCCGTTAACCCCGTCATGAACCCGAGCCACCCATCTATCGCGCGCATGGGCGCCTGGCAGCGCAGCGTGACGGACCTTCTGGCGAGGGATGAAGGCGCGAGCGACAACGTGCTATCGATCGGGAACTCGGACGGCACGGGGACCATCAGCGAGCGGGGGCTTAGCAAACGCATGAGCCGCGTCGCGTCGATGACATCTAACGGTTCATGGAATCACCCAAGTTCGACGCCACCCGTGCCCATGCTCGCGCATGGAAGGGGTTCGCCTGGAATGAACGGCGATAGGTCGGGGTCACCGCAACAGATGATGCAGAGTGGTGGGAGGGTAAACCAGCCATCGCCTCTGTCAAATCAGTCCCGGGCGTACGGCGCAGAGAGGTCTACGACCCCTCCTGGCGCTCGTGGTGAGAGCCCGCAAGGGTTCCGGCCTGGGTATGGCGCGCAGGGCGGGCTACCCGGCAGCGGGAACGGACAGCAGCAGAGGGCGTACCCGATGCCTGTGCCGCTCCGGCCTGAACAGCTTCAGCCGCCGGATGGAAGGGTCATGAAAGGCCCGACTATCTTCGGCGCCGCCATCGCGGCAGGCATTCACCCGACGACACCGCTGATGCCTGGCACACAAAATGGGCAGCCGGGTGGAGAGAGGGGTGGGGGTGGCGGTGCGCCACCGAGGCAGATGGGCCAGACCGATAGAGGACTGAGTGTTCCGGGAGGGATGGGGAGGTCGCCGCTCGCAAGCCAGACGGTAAGCCCGTCAACTGCCAGCCAGAGCCCAAGCCTTGATGCGCCTACGGCCGGGCCGGTGAACGGGATGCGGCAGATGGTAGATCCCCTTTCTTAATCTACTTTCGGGGTCATCAAAACACCTAATCGCTTTGAATCAAATTTAGAACCGGAGCATGAACCGCCTCTCGGTGCTTTCTTCAAACGGCAACGTCGTCCCCGGCGGTATGGCGACGCGCCAGCCCTTCCAACAGCCCACCCGGACCGAGTCCTTAAAAAACAACCAGCAGCACGGCGCGGGCAGCCCGAACGCCTCCAGTCCCTTCGGCGGCATGGACCAAGAACGCCTCCGGCTGTCGTTGAACCCCGCCGCCATGGCGGACCTCCAGCGCTCGCTTGACAGCCTCCTCCGCGTCCTCCGCCGCCTCCAGGGTGACGACGGCGACGAGAACTCGCCCGACCCCGAGACCAGGCGGCCGCCGGGGACCAGCCCCGTTGGGTCTGGTGGGCGGCGGGTCCGGCCCTCGGGGGCGTTCGTGAGGGATTTCTGCTGCGTGTCCGTGCCGCATTTCCATGGGAGAGTTGTTGAACATCTCGTCGACGGTGGTGGCAGGGACGTCGGGGAGGGGTTGGGCA
>JADGJL010000440.1:0-21075 GCA_027600665.1 Irineochytrium annulatum
TTGGTGCTCTCTCCTGCATTTCTTTACTGTCGATGATGACTTTGGTACCTTCGGACGAGTACCTCCCTTTTGTGATTAGAGTAGACATCTGTAGAAGTAAATTATTACGGCCCGGCGTTTTTCCGTTCCTTTGCCGTGGAAAGCATAATGTATAGTCGAACATAAGAGCTAGTACGTTGCTAAGATTTGAGGTGTAGTGATGCTCTTCACCTCGTTTTTGTATGATGCCTTTAAACGCCACATTTAAGAAGACCGACAATAGACAAAACAGCTTCCTCGTTTTATTACCTTGTTTCTAAGGGAAGTTAGCGGCATTGTATGACCAACCACACCCCCCCCGAAGTGCAAACTACATGTCCGGAGTTGATCCACGTAAGCAGTTTCCATTAAAAGAGGTCACCGTTGCAGTGGCGACATGTTTTTGCCGTGCAAGCGCGGCGATAGGTAGTAAGTGCGGTGGGGAGCTGTTCGAGGTAGTAAGTGCGGTGGGGAGCTGTTCGAGCTCCAGGCGTCTCCTGCCAAGTCATGTCATCACTGAGAACGTCGACTAGTGCGGTGGCAGTCATCAAAGCGCGACTTGGCAAGGTAAATGCGGAGCCCTCTAATAAACAAAAAACTTTCCTTGGAAAATCCCAGTGAAGCGCAATGGTGAAAGGTGTAACAGATGGTATGTTTAACTAACAATAAATAGCACTGCAAAATCTAAGCGGTATATTACCCCGTCAAGCACTTCCAAAAAGGACATCATCGATCGACTGCTCCTGTCTTGACGGCGACGGAAGCGCATTCACGTCTTCATTGCTGGGTTCGAACGCTTGAGTGCGCTCTATAATCAAACCATGTGAACAAAAGTAGCACAGAACGAACTTCATGAAACGAACCTATCAGATCCGTACTTGTCACAATAACGCACTCCACTTCCGTTTCCCATACTGCCGGCGAAGAGGAGAACAGTTCGGGTATTGGTGAAGCCGCAGATGACGGCTGGTACCTCGATCGCTTCTCTGCAGGTAGCCAGGACCCATCCAAGTGATCCCCTCCTCGCTTCAAAGGAGTGAAAACGTTGCTGTTGTCGCCGAACCCCTCAACCGCTGTCACAG
The DNA here is from genome assembly GCA_027600665.1 of Irineochytrium annulatum. Classification (NCBI taxonomy): domain Eukaryota; kingdom Fungi; phylum Chytridiomycota; class Chytridiomycetes; order Chytridiales; family Chytridiaceae; genus Irineochytrium; species Irineochytrium annulatum. The sequence continues at coordinate 1,101 of JADGJL010000440.1, forward strand.
AAGCGGCCTCTATTGCCGCTTTGGACCTCCCTTTTACGCTATCGTAGTCAATTCCCTGCCAGGTTGAGACGTTGCTGCTGCTGGCTCGCAGCCATATTGCAACGGGAGGAGTTGCGTTGTTGTCTTCAGGTTGTCTATCCGTGGCTCTATCGCCATTGATGCTATCGGTCTCTGCGACCATTACCCCCGGTTCCGTGTCAATGCTCTCTTCCCACGGCCTTTCGTTCGCCCTCGACGCGCCATTATTGTCGCCCACTCCCACCGCACCGCCTCCCCAGAAGTCATCCGCCGTGTTTGGAATGGGTTTGACGTTATTATCGCTGTACTCATGCATCAACGCGGGCGCCTCGGCCTTAAACCTGTATCCTTCACCAGCATGCACCGAAATGCCATCCGCGTTGCCGTCGCCTACTGCTTCCAATCCGGCCGCTCCGGTCTTCAGTTCCTTTCCCCAAAAGTCGGCTGCTATTCTTAAGTTGCTTTCGACGTTACTAACGCTATAGGCCTTGGTCGCTAATAATGCCTTTGCGCCGTCTCTACGGCGGTATTCTGTACCTCTCGATATGTCGTCGGCATTGCCGCTCGTCACTGCCGTTGCGAAAGTGGCGGCTTCAGGGTTTGCATGATGCTCTTCATAGTCGACTCCTCCCTCAACGTCGCTATACTCGCTCTCTGCTCTCTCTACTGTAGAATGTCCGCCGGCTTCCCAGATGGCTTCTCTCGTGGTCGCCTCGCCAATAAACTTGCTGCCGATCAATTCTTCTTTTATCTTCACCTGCGCGTTTACGTCGTGTCCCCAGCTGTCAACCCCCATAGATATGTCATCGATGACCTCCTGCGCTTTCACCCCGCCAGCATTTGTATCCTCCGCCGCATCTGCGGTCGCTGTCGACGCGCCATTAGCATCCTTGTCGCTGACTTGATTAACCATCATCGCTTCACCCGCGTCTTACCGATCGCCTTCCCTCCCGTCCGAGCCCCCATCGATGTCGAGCACCTCCTCTATCGTCGCCGGTCTGTTGTTCATCCACTCTTCAGCATCTGCCGGGGGGATCCACTGCAGCCGCCGGAGCTCCGTCTCAAGAAAGCGCATCCGCACACGCAGCAGGTGCGGGTTCTTGACACCATTCTTCTTCGCCCGAAGCTTCTGGAGAGCCTGGAGTGCCGTCTGCTCTGTGCCTGGTTGGAGTCTGCAGGCGCCGGCGTGCTGCCGGGAACCGCACAGGATGCAAGTTTTGCTAGGATTCACGCGATCGTCGAGTATGTCGTATGACATCGTTGACTTCAAGCGGATACGAGGTGGTGTTCCATTGGGTAGGTGAGGTTGGAACCACTGATCGTTGACACAGTTCAAGCCTTGGCATTGGACGGTGACTTCGCTGGAGTTTATTCGAGCACTGACGGGGACGCGACATGGCCAAGGATCTCGATGTCGTCGTGTATGGAGCTACCGGCTTCACTGGTAAGCGCGTGGCCAAAGAGATCGTCCGCCATCTGTCCTCGAGGTAAGGTTCGACCCGAAGAGCTGCTATCTAAGGACTTCAAAAGGCCTTTGAAGTGGGGTGTTGCTGGGCGTGATCGGAAGAAGTTGGAGGAGGTGATCTCGTTCTTGGAGCTTGAGGAGGTCCACACACCGCCGCCGGAAATCCTTGTCGCTGACGTGTCAGACGACGCGGCCCTCGAACACGTCCTAGGCCGAGCCGTTGTCTGCGTAAACTGCGTCGGCCCATTCCGATTTTTTGGGGAGCCGGTGGTGAAGGCATGCGTCAGCACTGGGACTCACTATGTCGACATCACTGGTAGGGGCTGGTCAAAGGTTAACTTCCGCTAAGTTGTGCCAGGCGAGCCCGAGTTTGTTGAGAAAATCTTCCTCAAATATCACAAGGAGGCGCAGGATAAGGGGATATCCATCGTGCCGTGCTGTGGATTTGATTCCATCCCGGCTGACCTTGGAAATCTATTCACGAAACAGGAATTCAACCGCAGGGGATACACAGCCGCTCAGGTGGAGATGTACATCAACATCATCACGGGAAAACACGGCAGTTGCGGCAACTTCGCCACCTACGAGTCGGCCGTCTACGGAATCGCTAATGCCGACGAGCTGCGAAAGGTCCGAAAGCTGACCAAGCGCGAGAAGGTCGTCACAATCGGCCCGAAGATGAAGATACTCAACAGCCCGCGATTCGACAAATTCGCGTACAAATGGGTCCTCCCCTTCATTGGTGCTGACGCGTCAGTCGTACGTCTTATAATCCTATGATTAATCATGTCCATTCTGATACGCCCTCTTTTTATTAATCAAGGTCCGAATGGGTCAGCAGCTTAGCGAGTCACTGCGCCTAGCTGGGTACAAGCGACCAGTCCTCTCGCTGCAGCCCGTGCAATTCGCGGCGTACCTCGGCGTGCAGTCTCGCCTGTCGCTCGTCGGGATGATCATTTTCGGCGGTTTCCTCACCTTTCTCAGCCGATTCAGCCTCGGGCGGTATCTCCTGCTGAAGTACCCCGGGTTCTTCTCCTTTGGTCAATTTAGCCGCAAAGGTCCCAGTCACGATCAAATGAAGGAGACGTCCTTCACGAGCACATTCCGCGGCAAGGGCTACAAACGGTTGATAGCGAGTGGGCAAACGGATCCAGTGGTGAAGCCGGTTGAGTACGAGATTGTCACCAAGGTCGCTGGACCGGAACCCGGGTATGTCGCCACCCCCATCGCTGTGGTGGCGGCAGCGCTCATGATCCTCGATGACCAGGTGAGCCCTTTGGCTTCTAGAACAAATGTCATTTAACGATTGCAAAGTCTAAAACGGAGCGCGCCGTATTTGCGGGAGTTTTAACGCCGGCATCTGCGTTCGGGGCTACGGATCTAATTAAAAAGCTCGATGCCGCCGGGATAAAGTTTTCCGTCGTATCGGAGAGGGATTTGTGATCGCATTAACGTCGCAATCTTTCCAATATATTCAATGTCTACCTTCTTACTTTCTGCATACATCAGCTATGAACGAAACCCCTTCTTTAAACGAACACCTTCGGACCGTAGAAGTACGCCCACACTGCGGTTAAGACGTTTAAGGCAATAACAACAGAAGTAATGGCCAAACGGGGGGACCGGTACCATAAGGGCATGAGCCCTCTCTTGATCAAATTCAAATCAAATGCTGCCGCCAATGCATGCACGATAGATTGCACGACGACAGCGTACCAAGCTCCAGCCACCACAATCGGCAAGAAGCCACCCAAGGTGATTAACACGGAAGAGACATAACGAGAAACATTCGCAGAAGGCCCTGTTGCGAGTTTGTTAAGGCGACTTAAGGGACAAGACCAGTCATACCTCCGTAATTCACCATCGCGAGTCCCCAATTTACGGCCCCGAGGAAGCTCAAGACGCAGCATCCATACAGAGCTTGTACCTCCAGGATGAGCGGGAGCGCCACCGGCATCGCAATCCCCACGGCGCTCGCCACGGCGATGGGCACCGCCCCGAAAAGAATGATGTACTTGGGAGTTCGCGGCACGTCCTTTAACACCGTAGCATTCTCGGCCACGTCAGGATCCGCTGTCGACTGGGCAAACCCCTTCGTGATAAACATGACCGCGGGAGTAGATAAGGCTGCAGGTGGTGTTGTCGCGGTCGCTGCTGGTGGCGTTGGAGGAGTCGCGTTCGCCGTTGATGTCGCACCGGCAGATGTGGCCGTTGGTGTCTGCATGGATGTGGGCGTGACCCTCGTCACAGACTTGGCAACGGTCGTAGGTGGAAGAGGCGGGGTGGGATCGGCCGTCGTTGGAGGGGCAGAGAAGTGGCGGATTCGAGGAACCGTCCACGCGGCGACATTGCGAGACCAGGGAATCGATACATGCGGATGGGCGCTGCAGGCGACGGGCAAGGCCGTCCGCGTAGACGACGGACGCGGCCAGGCCGGCCGGCAGCGGAAGCCAACGCGTGTTGATAGCATTGGTCGTGCAATGAGACGAATTTCGGCACCTGGCTCATCCTCCATCGGCCACGTCGAAGCCATGATGAACGCCATGATTAACGTCGGGCCCGTGGGCGTCCTTTCTCGCAACTGGCTGCTTCCGTCGGCCGCGCGGGCATCGACGTTCTCCTTCTCACTCGCGACCGTTGCGCGCCCATTCTCCGCCTTCGCAACCACACATCGAGATGGCCTCGTTGCGCCCCACAGGCCCTGGCCGACGTTCCCTCTTCCGTTCCCTCTTCGGCCGACTTCCTACTCGGCCTCGATTCGGGCTTTTCGAGCCAGCTCAGTTGCGATCCCGACGAGCCCTCAAGATGCCTGGATGGTGTCATGGCAAGGCCGGTGCTTCATCCGCAGCTTGACAACCCCCAACGCGCCGCCGCGACGTGGGGCGGCGACCAACACCACCAATTCGGCAGCCGTGGCCGCGGGACTTCCGCAGTCTGAAGGCGGGGAGCCGCAGTCCCAAGAGCCTGTTTCCGGCGCGAAGCGCAGCATGAAGACCATGATCCGCGAGTACGGCCCCATCGTCGTCGTGGTTTACTTTATCCTCTCGACCACGACCTTCATCATCTGCTTCAGCTCGATCACCTTCCTCGGCGTAAACGAGCACACCATTATGGCCGTCCTCGACCGCGCCAAAGCTATCTTGGGCTTCAAGACGAAGCTTCCGACGGAGGCCGAGACGGAGGCCGCGGATGCGTCGGACCGGAAGGAGGAGAAGAGCTTCTTGTTGCGGTACCTCCCCGAGCCCTTGCAGAAGCCGTGGCTCATCACGGTTCTGACAAACGTGCTGCTGGCTATGGCCATGACAAAGCTGTTCATACCGATCAAGGTCGGGGTTGTGCTGGGGATTACGCCGTCTATCGCTAAGAAGTTGAGGTCGATGGGCTTCGATTTCGGGAAGAGGGGTTACAGGGAGATGGCGAAAGATGCTAAGGGGAGGATAGCGGACAGGGCAGCGGAGCGGGCCGCTGAGAGGGTTGCAAGGATGGAAGGTCGATGATGGGTTGGATTTCGAATTTAGAGATTCTCTAGTTGGTTGCACAGGATGTACTTCGATGTCGTGACGGTAGCTGCATTTTACGCTCGTTGCCGTTTTCTCAAGATTGACCATTTCATTTTTTTTCCCCCTCCGGTTTGATGCCGAAATGCTAAAATGGGTGCGTGGGCGGGTCTTATTCTTGAATTCAACATGGTCACATTTTGAACTTGCAAAACCGCTACAACGCAATTTTTCTCCTGCGACCTTGCGGCTAGAAGCTCTGACTATAATGCCTCGATGTCCCCTTCCTCCCTCCGGGAGAAGGTAAAAAAAGAAAAGAAGCTCAATTCTGCCGCGTCTGCGTGTCAGCCATCGGCTGGCTTCCAGGAGGGCTAATATAATAAAATATCTTTGAGGGCAAAACCACTGCAGATCTCCTCAACCGGCATTCAAGAATAAGATCGTGCACCTCGGCATCGGGCACGTGGCCAAGAAGCGTTCAATGTTTGCCTGCGTGACGCCTGGTGTTGTTCAAGCTCCTTGACGACCTCCTCGCTTCGGTATACCGCTCCTCTGGTAGGAACTAAAGGTGAAGGGCTCTTCCACGAAGGTGCTCGTGTGGCCGAATAATTGTGCATGTGGAAGATTTCGTCAGAGACGCGTTCTCAGTACGCCTAATCATACAAGTCGGTCCCCCTTCGTTCCTTCCGGCTCGTCGTGGAAACACTCCCATGGGGAGCGCCGCCAGCCCCTTCAACCATCGAGCCTGCATTCAAAGGACATGTTGGTTCCAAGCGAGGAATTTGTATTTCGACAAATATGAGCCTATGCAGGTCGCAGTGTTCTACTCTGGCGCTTAGCGACACCGCAGCAAATTGTGCAAGCGCCAGGAGACCTCATAAAATATTAACAAAGAAACGGACGACCGCCTCCTGGGGAAGAAAGAAATCAAAACAAGGGACATACAACTACAAAAGCGAAATCAGTGAAGAAAAAATGTAATCAAGAATGGAGTAATGAGTAATCAGGTCGCAGGCCCTGCCGACCATAAATGGTTCAGCCATTACGGAAGAAGAGGACTGAAAAAACAGGAACTCACCCCGATGAAGCCAATGACAACCTTCTTCCGGAGGTTGGCCAAGCTTTTTAGCATGACCTCGAAATAAGCGACAATTGGCTGGTAGATGAGACGGAGAGGTCCGCGTGGAAGGCGGGCTGCGCTAGGAACACCGTTCAGACCTCACTAGCGGCCGTGCGCTTCGGTGAGCACTCCATGGGCGAGTGGGCGGCGTGCAGATGGTGAGTGGATGCGCAGGAGGGGAGAAGTTAACAGAGGACAGCCCATCTATCGTACTCCCGCCTCCACTCACTTCCATCCAAAGTAAGCCAGGATCCTCCTCGGGGCACAAACGGCCTCCTCGAGTGCAGGATCTGCTCGTTGTCGATCCAAACGACATCTCCCTTCCTCCACATCGCGCTCGTCCATGATCTGCCTCATGGTTTCATTGTCCTGCCGGGCGAAGACCATTCCATCGCCCATCAAGGCCTTAATTGGGTCATTCCTCGAACGGGTGGCGGGGAGCGATCGCGACGTGGAGCAATAACGCTTGCAGTAACTTCGGGCCATTTTTGCGCGTTTGACCTCTTGCCAACGATGGCTGCCCAATCCTTCGATACTCACCATGAGGACATGATCGTAGGAGTGAATTGCGAGGATTCATGCTGATCCTGTTTAGCATGACGCCCAGGTGGATTACTACGGCAAGAAGCTCGCGACCTGCTCGTCCGATCGCGCCATACGGATATTCGATTTGGACGGCGACACGCACAAGCTGGTGGAGGTTCTTAAATCGTAAGCGATTAATGGACAAGCATTTGGGGCGCTCATGCTGGTCATTTTCAGGCACGAGGGACCCGTCTGGCAGGTCGCTTGGGCCCATCCGAAGTACGGCACGATCCTCGCGTCGTGCTCATATGATACGCGGGTCATCATTTGGTCGGAGGTGAACGGGGTGTGGTCGCGTCTCTATAATCATCTCGTGCATACGTCGTCAGGTTGGTTGACGGTTTTATTGGCATACCTTCGATATTAAGCTTAATTTAGTGAATTCCATTTCGTGGGCGCCTCATGAGCACGGGCTGGTTCTTGCTTGCGGCTCATCAGACGGGAAGATCTCTATCGTGACGTACAACGGTAATCGAGAGTTTATATGCATGCTATACATTTGACGTTACATCTTAACAACCTTTCCAGACGAGACCAAGGGATTTGAGGCCTCGTCGTCGTTCAACGGGCACTCGATTGGCGTTAACTCGGTTAGCTGGGCGCCATCCGCAATTCCGGGGAGCTTGATAAGTGATTCGCGCACATCAAATGCAGTCTCCGTCAAGCGTTTTGTTTCGGCGGGCTGTGATAATTTGATCAAAGTTTGGAGGTAACGTCTTTTATGATTTATTGCCTTGTTGACCGTATTGATAGAGAAGAGGGTAACGGTGGATACAAAGAGGAGGCTGTTCTGGAGGGTCACACGGACTGGGTTCGGGACGTCTCGTGGGCGCCAAACATCGGCGTACCGACAAGCTACATTGCTAGCTGCTCACAGGTTTGTTGCCCTTTCTCTACTATACCTTTGTTTGACACTTCTAACACATATAAAGGATAAAACTGTTCTAGTTTGGTCGCAGGAAGTCGCTGGTGGTCCGTGGACGAAGAAATCTTTGCAGAAGGAGCCTTTCCCGGATGTGGTCTGGAGGGTTAGCTGGTCGACCTCGGGAAACATCTTGGCTGTGTCGTGCGGGGACAACAAGATCACCTTATGGAAGGAAAATTTGAGCGGGGAATATGGGTTGATTGGGGATGTTACTGACCAAAACCAGCAGTATTAGATACCGGCAGCAAATAAATATAAAAGAGGAAAAGCAGGTGGATTGTTCGGGACCGTCCCTCTGATGTGAAGTTTGCAGACTTTTCTTTCCGTATCAAATACTGTTTGCTAGCGTATCCACGTTATATTAGGTTACTATAACTGGCCAAGCTGGCTTCATTAAATACATAGCTCAGCAGAAAGCATAGCTGAAACTAGCTCTAACCAACTACTAATTAACTATCGCCCGAACCCGACCTTCCCTTCCATCAGCTAACCTTACCTTCAAGCCCTTCGGATGGTAATCGCGCGACAATAACGCGTCCACAACCCCTTCTTCGTACACCATAATTTCTTCCCCAACGCCAACGCGGCTCCGCTTCGCCTTCCCCGTCGTCTTCAAGGACACCAGAACCTTCATCCCCGCCTTGATTTCGCGCCAGTGAGGTGGGTGGTCTACGGCCTCTTGGCTCTCCTCGATAACAACAGCACCTCTCGTCCCATAACCAAGACAAACGGCGTAGATCTCCGCCGACTCCCCTCTAGAGGCCGTCGGCTTCTCCACTTTTACTTTCGAAAACCGTCCTTCAAGCTCCTTCATGATCCACTCGTCAAGCCCGTCGCCACGGAACACCTTGCAGAGGAGATTTCCGCCGTGCCGCAAGACGGTCGGCGCCAGCTTCAACACCGAGTCGCAGAGCTCCAGGTGCCGCGCCATATCTGACGTACGGTTTCCAGAAAGCGAAGGGGCCATGTCGGATATGATGACATCCGCTTTCTTCGGGGAGAGGTATAGATGCTCCAGCTTGGACACAAATGCTGGGTTAAGCAGATCGCCTTTTAAAAGCGTCGCGTTGGGGATGGGATCGATGGGAAGAATATCCACGCCGATGACATGGCCTTGCGAGGCCAGCTTCGCGGCGACTTGAGACCATCCTGGGAGCAAGAGTGAGCCAATTACACAATTGCTAGATAGCAAAGGCCAACTGACCGCCTGGACTGGCCCCGAGATCCAGCACGAGGTCGTTTTTCCGAATGATCCGATGCCTCGCCTGCATCTGCTCCAGCTTGAAGCTGGCGCGAGACCGGTAGTTCTCCTGCGCCGCGGCTCTAACGAAAGGATCACGCCGCTGCCGCGCGAGCCACTGCCCTCCGGAGCTGTAGCTGCGTCGTATGACACAGACGGGGATGGGCATGGGCAAGGATTGACGACCTTTCAGGCCTCTTGATTGACGAGCAATGTTCCTCTCGTCGCCGAACTACGCGCTCGGACGGACCGCGTCCTCGGTCAGCCTCTCAAGCTTAACCCAAGGCGGCTCCCCCATCGTCTCCGAGGATTACCTGACGGCCGACTCGCTGCTACGAGGCGCTCGCGCAGTGACCTTACCGGCGTCCGCCGGCCTGCCCTCGGCCGGCGGCGGGATGTTCAAAGCCGTCAAAGCCGAACGCGAACGCGCCGAGAGGGTCACCACGCGGAAGAAGGTGCCGAAGACGAAGCGACCCGTCGCCCTCTTCGTCAAGACTGCGAGGGACGCACAGGGCAGCTGGAGTAGCGCGAAAGCCGGGAGCGCCGAAAACGTCTCGCCGACGACTGTGGTGATTCCAAAGACGCGCGAGAAGGCACCGGCGGCCGAAACGTCGCGTCCGCCCAAAAGCAAAGCGGCACCTGTCGCGAGGGAGCGGGAGGAGGTCTCGTTGCCAAGCCATCCCGCGGACAAGGCCGAGCTCCGTGAAGCTTTTAAGAAGATGAACTCGCACTCGGCTGCCCCATCGGTGCACAGCGGCAAGACAGTTCCGAACGTTCCAACGGCTGCCGGGATTCTCTCATCGCTCACGAAGCCGGTCGGTGTAGAAAACATCGGCGCGGGCCTACCACAAGCCGGACAAGATTCGTCGCAGCGGAGTTGGGAAAGTATGAAGACCTTGCTCGCGGGGAAAATCAGACGGCGGTCGAATTCCTGGCTGGAGATGAATCGTGAGCAGAGCGGGAGCCGACGCGACGACATGTATGCGATTCCCGGTCTCTCCGTTTCTCCCGTTCCGTCGACACCGCACGCTGTGGGTCAAGCAAGCAGCCGAGGTATGTATTGGACGATTACCACATGATCCAGTCTAATTTTATTTACACAATTCAGCGGCGAGTTTGGAGAGCGTCACGGTACGTACCTGCCTGTTTAATCCATGTCACTTTGGCATCAAGCTTATCCTTTTGGTTTCATAGAACCAAGCGTCGCTGAAGAAGCGTTTAAAGGCTTATGCGGAACGTCTTCAAAAAAGTCAAGTCATGTCGCAACGTTACCAAATCGCCGCCCAGCTGCAAGACTCTCTCGAAGCGGAGAGACGGGCGAAGGAGGCGGAAAAGATGTCGTTTCTACAGCAGCGCGCCGAGATTAAGTTTCTGAACGAGGTCGTCGGCCTCATCGAGGAGGCTAAGTGGGAGCGGAAGCGCACCGAGCTGGCAAGGTCGGTACATTACGGTGGGCCGTCGAAACCACCATGCGAGGGGATGTCTAAGCAGTTCGAGGCATTGAAGCGGCTGCCAGACATCGGGCTACACGGAGTTATTGAGGAAATATTGCGCGCGATACGATACGAGGACGAAGAGCCGCAAGAGTGCCACCACGGCGTGTGACTGAAACGTCGACGAGATGATTTTTCATAACCTTTCTCATGTTATCATAACCTTTCGCCTCCAATGCAATTACAGTAAAATATTCATACATCTGAGGGTTTATTCTAAATAAATATATCGGCAATAAGCTCAGACAACATCTCTCATAGACCGCGCGAGCCACGACCGCACTTCCTCTATCAATCTATCACTAAAACGGAGAGCACCCAGCCTAGAAGCGCAGTCTCCAAACTGCCCCCCAACGACTCCCCCGTCCAGTATCACCCTCATGATAATCTCTGCAACATCCTCGTCGGCCGGCTGTTTCGTCGTCACGCTTTTCACAACTCCGCCCTTCACGAGCATCTCTATTGAAACGTCCCCAATCTCCAAGCGCTTCTTCAAGGCAAACGTGAATTCAGGCGTCTCCCCGTATGTCCACTCCCAGGTCTTCAACTCCTCCATTCCTGCCCTGACCCCGGTCATCGCATCGATATCACTATCCCCAAGCTCTTGAAGCGCCAGCGAGGGCGACCCGACGCCGTAGTACTCCCCCACAACCTTAGCGACAGCTTTCGCAAAGTCCTCCCCTGTCGCCGTCATCGAATGCTCCCTCAGCCTCCCAACGGGTGACCTAACGCTCCGAACGCCCTTGCCCTCCATACCGCCTTCAACGAGTGGCGAAGGTCTCAGCAACCTCCCAAGCGAGCCCAAATCCGAGTCAATCAGCATCGTGCCATGGTGGTAGCACCGGTCCCGCACCACTTTGAATGCCGACCCAGACACCTTTCTGTCTGCAACAACAACGTCGTGGCGCTCGTTCACCTGACCGGGAATGTCAAGCTCGTGCAGAGACCGCGCGACCAGGGTTGTAGTTAATCGGCGTGAGAACATATCACGGGGCAGCATGATGCTGTAGTTCATATTTCCTTGGTCGTGATAAACCGTGCCGCCTCCGGAGCGCCGGCGGACCAGCGCCGTATTCGATGCCCTCAGAAGCGGCACGTTGCATTCCCTCCAAGGGTTCTTTTCAAGTGTCATCAGTGTCGGCACGGTCATCAATTGCTGGGGGTGAAGCCGCACCTGATTCCGGCCGATCACGACGCATGGATCATTGCGGTAGAAGAAGAGCGTGTGCGACGGGGACGCCGTAACGGGCCGTCGGAACAGCCTCGCATAAAGCGTGTCAGCAAAACGCGCGAGTAGGTGTAGCTACAGGAAGTACCAGTCCTCCAATGCGAGATTCGCCCATGGGTCGGTGAGGCGGGAAATGTAGCAGTCCATGGTGAACGGACCGCGATCAAGACTGGGAACGTCGGCCGGGATGGCCGGATACGACGCCAGGCTCGACACGGCCCGAGCAAGAGGTGTTCGCATGACCTTCGATCACCTTTGACGACCGTCGTCAAAGGTTCCACACCACTTCCTCGAGTTTTCAAAGCAGGTTTTCCAGGTTCTCGTTTTGTAATATCACAGCAGTTGCCTTGAACTTGACGATAACGCGAACTTCGCTTGTATTTTTAATGCATTCATTACACTGGCATCATTCTTAGCAGCTGACCACCACATGCGCTCGACTAACATTTCTTTGATCGATTTACCCTGGCATTGCAGGGAACAACATCAGCCCCTTCATTCTGTCTGCATTAGACCCACACATAATGGGTGTGTTTTCCTCAATACCCAAAAGACTGGCATCCATTTCCAGCTGTGCTCAGCTTCCACCCGTCAGAAGCCTTCCCATGACATCCCTTAACAATCTTACTTTCCTTTCCTTAGTCCTGACGCAGATGATGTAGGTACTTACTTAATCACAACTGGCGTTTTATCCGGCCGCAGGTTCGAGCTTGAGAAGCTGCAAGACTTTTTACTACAGTGTGATGGAAGAAATTAGGCTAACCGCAGGGAGGCATGCAAAGGACGAACATACTGAATGTGCAGAGGCCCTACTATGCTGGCTTCTTGGACCTGACAATTTCGCAACCAGACTGACATCCTATGCAACATGGCCCACTGCTAAGACCGGCCGGCTCGATGCCGATGTCAATGCCGCCGGAAGGCCAGCTGATGGTGTCCACCGCCGCATTGTCGTGCCCGCATTTGGTCTCTAGTTCGATCAGCGCCGAATACAGGCGCATCGACCTCCTTCACGATGACGATTTCGCGGCCCTCGGCACTGTCGTCGGCATCTCCCCCGGGCTGATGAAATGCCATTACCTGACCGTGAGTTTCTATTCCGCTGGACCCCGTCTTTTGCCACACTCAACTGTTCAATCCGTACTCACCCACCAGCGGTCGAATATGGGCTCCCTGACGATGCCGAAGATCAAGGCCATCTGCAACGTCGTGTGCGACAGGTTTCGGGTTCGGCGGTTTGTGGGGGTCGGGCCAACGAAGGCCTCGTGGGTTAATGCTCTGGCGGTGTTCCTGTACAGCCCGCAGGTTGGACCGAGGCCTGTTCTCCCGAGCCTCAGCGCGCTGGCACAGAACGCGGCGAGCTCGTTTCACCAACTACCGTCGCATGGAGTGCCCGGACCGGCCGTAGCGCCGCCGCCATCAGTCGTCCCACCAAGACCACAGCAGTATGCGAGGTTTCTGCCAAACAACGACGTCAAAGGTGATCCGCGGACGATGGCGGGGGCCGGTTTTGGGCTGACGCAGCCGGCTGGTGCGGAACCGCAGGAAGATTTAAGCTATGCTGCTATGGTTAAGATTGATATGGCAATGTATGCTTCTCTCCTTCCCGGGTGTTCCTCGGACGTGTGGGCTTACTTTTTTTGCCCCGTATGGCAGGAAGCACTTTCCCCCGTCTTTCCACCATTACCACGACTTCATGGCATTTATCACCCATTACGACATCGGCCGCTTCGCCAACCGCGTCACCTTTCCCTTCCGAGTACCCGCCTTCCTCGTCCCCACTATCATCCAGCCGCCCTCCGATGCTCGCACGCGCTGCTATCTGTGCCTCTTCTCGGCGGGCCTGTTTGAACCCAACTCAGTCGGGGTTTCAATCGATCATTTGGTTGTAAAAACGATGACGCAGAAGCCTAATCCGAAGGACCAGCGAAAGGCGCTAGTGTTTGACATGTCGGAACAAGTAAGAAAGTACCTCAGAGAGGATGGAGACGCTAGCGTCGCGGGGAAGAGATTCGTGCTCACCATGCAACCCCGGATACCGATGGCGTCTGAGGTGCTAGCCGTCATTATTCTTGCGGAGAAGCTGGATAAGGAGCAGTTCACGGCGAAGTTTTACGAGCATGCGTTAAAATTGAAAGGTGCGCAGTTGTTTGCGGTTGCATGCCGGGTTAGCTTATATGAAATTTAGCCCCCGATATTAACCCGCTCAACCCGATACACCTTTTTCCTGGCTTTCGGCGATACGGCGACGGCGCCCAGCGCCAACGCGACACAACCGCAATTTACACGACCCTAATGGACCTCAAGGCCGCCGAGGCGGGTCAAAGGGCCCCTAAAATAGAAAGCGGAGAAAAGGAGGACGACGTCGAAGTGGGGGACACCGTCGTCTCGTTTCAGGACGTGCTCTCATTCACTCGGATACAGCACCCAGCGAAAGGATTGAAGTGCAAACACGCGCAGGCTTTCGATGCAGTTAATTTGCTTGAGAGCATGGAGGGGGTTGATATGGCTGAGGTGTGGAAGTGCACCGTTTGCAACAGCGTCTTGCATCCGATGGTAAAAGCTATTCTTTTCGTTTCTTGTGATGGTTTGCCTTTCAAGTCGTGATGATTTTAACCTGCTTGTGCAGGACGTTACCCTCGACCTGCCCTTTTTTGACCTCCTTACGAAATACGAGCGGGCGGATCGCTGCGTAATCCGTGCTGACGGCACTGACGCACCAGCACTCGACGCGCTTAAGTCGTCAGAACGGTCTCACTCGGCCGTCAACCCGGCCACGGCGTTGTTTGTGAAGAAGGGGTCGTCGTCGTCGCCGGCGCCGGCGAAGCGGCCAGTGGTAGAGGTCATTTGTCTTGACACGGATGAGGAGGAGGAGCCGGTAACAAAGAAGCCGAAGGTAGGCGCGGGTGCTGGTGCTATAGGGTCTTCCTCGGTTGCAAGCACAAAGAAAGGGCCGGTAGGGAAGGAGTCGATGACGGTGGCCAATTCACCGGCCGTCGTCGCGACGAGGTCGCCGGTGGGTATGACGCCGGCCGTGCCATCTCGGCTTGCAACAAGGATGGTCGCGCTGCGGGCCGGGAAGGCTCAGGACGCCGCAGCGTCAAGAACGGCGGCGGCGCCACTGGCCGCCTCGCCCTTTGGCGGTACGGGATCGGCCTCTACCCCTAGGTCCGAGCCGATGGCTCAATTTGGGATGTGTGCGTTGACTGCAGTAAATCCCTGGACGGGTTTGGGCCCAGCCGCGGGTGCGAGGGGGAGTGCTTCAGCCGCTGTTACTCCGGCGGTGTCAACTGCGCCGATCGTTGCGATTGGGCAAACGGTACGACGACCGCCCGCCGCCGCTGCGGGGACTGGGTCGAGGCCGGCTGCGTCTCCCGGAAGGATAGGGACGCAGCCGGCCGCGGCTCCCGTGGTGACAGGTACAAGGCCGTCTGCAGCTGGCGCGGAGGCAATAGCGTTGTGGAGCGCTCAGGTCGGGGTCGATACGGGGATTATGGGGACGCCGCCTGCGGGAATGGGTATAGTTCCGCTGTCGTCAAGCGCGGTCGCTACGGGAGGCACGACGCCGATGGGGAGCGGAACTGCGACAACGGGGTTATCGACAGAGCTTGGTGCAGCCGCGATGGACCCAGGGATTGCCGTCGGAGGTGCGGGTGCGGGGAACAGCGGTGCTGGAGGCGTTGTTGGCGGGGTTGGTCCCCCAAGTGGCACCTTGGGCGGTTTCGACGCCTGCGCTTTGAAGGACCCCGTTGATCCCATTCAGCTGTTCTTTAATTCCTTAGAGCAGCAGTTATTCTAGTTGTGCCTTTGCACGCGGTAGAGCTATTTGGTCGTGACTTATCGTTTGTTTGTGGGGTTCCTTGTATTGAATACAAACTAGTGGGCTCGATTAGTTAGACAATAGAAACACTGATTGAATTTCGGATCTTTCGGTCCACACTATCGCACCGACACCTCGTGGAGCATGACGGTCGGGATCTGCATGAGGGAACATGACGATGCTCTTTTGGAGGCAATCCTGTGCATGTCGACATTTAACATATGCAGGTTTTGTAACTGACAGATTTTTTATTTATGGTGCGGCAATTGAGTGCATATCCGGTCGTTGCGAGTCTGGTGAGATTTTATTATTATTATTTTTTTATTTTTTTAATTTTTTCTTCCGTACAATTAATATATGTGTCGTTTGTTGTCGCTAGTACTGCTTTCCCAGTTCTTCGCCTCCTCTGTCAACGATTGGAAATCGTGTGAGTATCATCACGCGCTGCAATCGTCGGCAGGTTAACATGCGAAGAATGTTGATATATTACCAAATGCTCCTCTTGTCTACATTTCCCAAAATGTTGAATTATGGCTATCGCATCAAATTACAACTCTCCCGAATTCCTTCCCATTTCTCCCCTCGTATATAGTCTAAATGATATATTCCTTGTTAATCCAAGATAATGACGTGATTGTAAACGTGCGAAAATGATATAATGATGTAAGTCTTTCAAAACCCTCCCTCTCCTTCCTCAATCCACTTAGCGTGCCTCGACAACCCCACCCCTCTCCCTGATTCTCTTCGTGAGCAATCCGTCCGGCCCCATCATCTCCTCAAACTTCTTCAGGAGCCTATCCGCCTCCAGGATCACGAGATTCCTGTTCCTCACCAGCTTGACCAACGTTAGCTGCAGACACTTAACCGTGAACTGCCCGCCGTTCTCAAAGCCGTCCTCGCCGCACGCCCAGACGCCCCTCGGCACGAGCTCCTGCCTGCAGAAGCGTTCGATCTCGTCTTGGGCCGCGGGTAGCTTCTCCTTGGCGAAGCGCGATGTGATGGCCGCGATGGCGGCGTTCATGCCTTTTATCTCCTCGCACGCGGCGCCGTAGGCGGAGCGGAGGCGATCGTAGCAGGCGCGGGGGTCGTCGAGGTCCATCAGATCTGCGGAAACCGACTTGTGTTAACCACCACCAAGAAAAACACAAGAGAAGGGAAGAGCGCGATGACATACCACTCTTGATGCTCGTAGGACTGTCCAAGCTCGCGTTGCTACCGTTACTCCCGCCCGAACCCTTCCTCCCACCACCGCTGCCGCCGCCGATGCCACCGAACACGACGCCCTGCATGCTCTGCCCGTTCCCTTGCTGTTGCTGCTGCTGGGATCCCGCACGCTGTCCCTGTCCTAACGCCGGCGTGTTCGGTGCGTTGCCGTTGCCGTTGCCGTTTCCGCCGCTCGCCGCCCTGTTGCGTCCAGCCACCCCATCCGCCAAGACGGCAGCCACCGGGTTCTTAGCCGACCTTTCCTGGCCCGGCATGGGTGTGCGACCGCCGACCGCGTCCGGACGGGCCTTCTTAGCACTCGACTCGGTCATTAGAGCGTCGACCGCTTCGCGGTCCTTACGCTTCGGCGACGTTGAGTTACCGGGTGCGGACGGCGCGGCAAAATCCTGATAGGACAGTAATTGTCACGTAAACTTCGACGCAGATGAGTAGGAATCATTGCACACCTTATTCTCCTTGGAGCTCGCCCCATCGTCCCTCTCCTCCTTCCCACTCTTGGACGGCGATGACTTTAACTTCTTGCTCACGGGCGCACCAACGGACTCGGCAGGCGCGCCGGGCACCGCAAAACCTTCCCTGTCCTTCCTCTTCGGCGACGACTTCCCGGATCCGCCCTTCTGCTCCACGGGAGCCGATGGCTTGTCGGGCGAAGTCGATGCCGATCCCGCCTTGCTCCTCTTCGCGTCCGCCCTATCGACCTTCTCCAGCTTCTCCGCCCTGTCCGATGCACCCTTCGTAGCCGTGGACGTCTTTGTCGTCAAGTCCCCCGACCTCCGCGCCCCCGCGAGCGCATCCTCCTTCTCCTTCTTCTCCTCCTTCTTCGATCTTTTAACGAGCGCGGGGCTAGCAGATCGCGACACCGACGCGGGAGCCGGTGTAGGCGGCTTGAGCGACTTCGACGCCTCCGACGCCCTCGTTGCCGCCTTGCCCGCGGCCTGCGCGAGGGGTCTGGACGACGACGCGGCGCTGCTGTTGCTCGACGACCTCGACGAGTCCGAGTTCGGCGAATGCTGCTCCGTCTGCTTCTCATCCATTTTGGTTTTCTTTGATAGCGCGGGTGACTTGCCCGCATGCGCGACGGGGACGACCGGGACCGCCGGGACGGGGGCGGGCGACGACGCGGACGATTTTAGCCTGAGCTTGATGGGCGGTAACGGGGGCTCGAGCCTCTCGCGCTCCCGCTCCCTCTCCCTTTCCTTCTCCCTCTCTGCTGTTAACCCCGACGCGGACGTCGTGCTCGACGGCGACGGTATGGCTCCGTCCTCGACCTCCTCCCCGTCCTCCATCTCCACACCGCGCGACGCGGCCGCCACAACAACGGGCGCCTTTCCCCTCCTCGAAGTCGTGGCGCCAACGAGCGCGGCCGGCAAACCATGATTCGCAGCGGCAGCCGCGGACGCCGATGCCGACGTGGCCTTGGAGTGATTCCTGATCGGCATGGGCGACGCCGCGCTCTCGGCCTCTTTAGCCTTCTTGCTCGTCCTCGCCTTCTTCGCCGGCGGCTCCTTCCCCTCGGCCTTGGCGGCCGCCTTCTCGGCATCCTTGGCGTCCTTTGCCGCCTTCGCGGCCGCCTTCCTCTTCTGCGCGGCCGTCAGCGGTTTCGCGGCGTTCGCAGCGGCCCTCCCCGTCGCCTTCTTGCCCTTCTCCGCCACAACGGCCCCCTCCTCCTCCACCTCCTCCACTGTCGCTGACCCGCGTTTCCTCTTCGCCCCCATCGGGGCGCTCGAGCTCGTCGTAGAACTCGCCGAGCTGCCCGGCGTCTCGGCGTTGCTCGCCATGCCTGTGGGCTTCTGACCCTTCCTGCCGATCGACGACGACTGGCCCGGCATGAGACTAAGGGGCTCGATATTGCGCCATTCCGGTCGGGAGGGGTCCAGCTTGAGCTGGCCAAAGGCGATGCGGGCGTTGGAGCATACGATGTCCTTGTCCTTCTGGCAGTAAGGGGCCCACTCGTAGGGTTTGAGTTCGAGGTAGGTCTGTTGGCGGAGGACGTAGTGGACCTCGTCCGTTTGAAGTTTTGCGACCTGGCAGGGAGTTAGACGAAAGCAATTACGAAGGTGAACAGTATAAACCCAATCCTCCCTCATTCACACAACCCCATCCGACCCACACACCGGCCATCTTCCATCATCCCACACCACTCCCCTCCGCCAACAAAAAACGCACCTTCAAAATAATTTCCTTGATGTACGACTCCATGCTCTTTCCCATCCTATTAACAATCTCCGGCATAGATATCGGCTTAGGAGCGATTAAATGGATGAGCTTCTTCCTCAGATTCGGGTCAACGGGCTGCTTCGGCTTCTGCTTCCCCTGCTGCGCATTGGCTCGGATGGCGGCGAGCGTGGGCGTCTCGGCGCCCGGGTTGCCCGCGACGGCCGCGGCGGCGGCTTTTGTGGTGACAGCCTTGAAGAGCTTGTTCGAGTTTGACAATTTGTGGCGGGGAGGGTTGGCGGCTTCTTGAAGGCCTTTGGCGTCGAGCATAACCGCACTACATCACGAAAAACATATCAGTTGCTGATAGTGCAGCCACAAGTGTGTCTCCTTTCTTTTCTCCCTCCGTCCCTCATCCGTCCCTTCTCTCCCTCCTAATCCTCCCTTCTCCCTCCGAATCCTTTGCACTACACTGCGCTCTCCCTCCCCCTTTCTCTATGTCCCCACCTCCGCCCTTCCCTCATTTTCCCTCGAATACATAGAATACATACCCATGACTCTCCTTCTTCCTCGCCCCCTGCACGACGGCCGAATGCAGCTTCTCCTTGCTGGTCGACGACATCTTCGGCTTCACAACCAGCGCGTTCAGCGCCTTCCCTTCAAACTCCAACGTCCCCGTCCCTGGCGACGTCCTCCTTTTTACGCTGCTGCCGCCCTTTCCCTTCACCCCCTTCCCATTCTCCGGCGACGCCGCCTTGGGATCATACTTGTATATCTCGGCCGGCGGCGGCCCACCCCTAACCTGCTGCGCCTGTGCGCTAAATTCAAACACCTCGACCTGATCACCCTTCTGCGGCAGCGCGGGCGGCTGTCCAGTGTTGCTCGTGCTGCTCCCCTTCCTCCCTTTACTCTCCCTCTCCCTCCTCGCGTCTTCCGCCTTCCTGACCGCCTCCATCGCACCCTGGCTACCCTCGGGATGCCTCACCACGATCTGATGCTTCACTCCTCCCGCGCCCGGAGGGTTGAACTTGATGCTCACGTTGCCCGGGCTGAGCCTGAGGGCCATCAAGCAGTCCTGCGAGAGCTTGATGGTCGCGACGGGTCTCAACCCGGCGGCGACGTGGGCGTTGGTCGTCGCGAGGGCTTCGGCTGCAGCTGCGGCGGCGGGTGTCGTGACGGAGGAGGAGGCGGAGGAGGAGCGGGAGG
>JADGJL010000441.1:0-21052 GCA_027600665.1 Irineochytrium annulatum
CTCCCGGCCCCACCCATCTGGCTGCCGATGGCTCCGCCCAGTAGGAGACCACCAAGGAGGGGAAGAAAGCCGTCACCACTATTGTGGTGGTGGTGGTGGGAGTCAGTGTGGTGGTGTCCCCAGTTCCCCCCTGAGCTCCATCCGCCGCCGCTGTGTCCGCTATCGTGATGATGGCCGCTGCCGGAACTTGAGTCGCCCCCGCCAAAGAAGCCCGACGATTCCATGTTGGCGACGATGCAGCGCAGAGGAAGACTGATCAAGTGAGAGTATCCAACGCGCAGGAAAGGTCCACGTTTGACGAAATCACATGAGTTTACGAAGGCAAAAAGGCTTGAAAGGGCAACACGGCTGACGGCCGATGCGAGAAGGAACCATTTGTTCCACAGTTGAGATCGTATTAGTACGTGAATTATGATGGTATTATAGTAATGTGTCATCAAGCGTTCTCCTGTCACCGCCAGAACATCCTTGTCAACCAGCTCCATCTTGACCTAGGCTCAATTGCCGCTTCGGCTGCTTGAACGGTGACTTCACGCGTTGACCATAGCGACACGGTCGAAGCAGACGCCACTGGCTGGGGCCGAACGTCTCGCGGCACAACCGTGCCCGTGCCCTCCTCCTCCTCCTCGCCCACAAGCGCGTTATAGTTGTAAAGAAGCGTAGAGGAGGAGGAGATGAGCGACGGCGCGTTTGCGGACCGCGGATACATATCTGGGGTCTCGTATGTGGGTAACGTGGATGCGGCACGCATGAGTTTTAGGGGTGATTTGTCAAGCACGTCGCGCTTGCAGATGGGACACAGGCGATTATGGTTGAGCAGCCAGGGATCAATGCTGTTCAGAGTATGTTGTCAACGCAGTCTGATTCGCTTCAAAGCAAAACACCTCGTACCATACACCATGGAACTGATGGTTACATGGCAGCTGCCTGACGACGCTCCCGACCATGAACTCGTCAATGCATATTGCGCAGCAACGTCGCGTCCCACCCGCTGCCCGACTTGTTGGCACCGTTGGCTTCGTCGGCTCTCCTAACGAGGAGATATCCCCTTTCTCGTGATCGAGCTCGTCCAGTGATTCTTCCTTCTGCAACGAAGTTCCCTCCTCGTCGTCTTGGAGGTCATGCTCCGTGATAACCTTCGCGGGCAGCACGATTTTCTCTAAAGCCTCATCTTTGCCAGCCCCTGCTAACGTAAACAATGCCAGTTAATGATGAGAC
Organism: Irineochytrium annulatum; assembly: GCA_027600665.1. Classification (NCBI taxonomy): domain Eukaryota; kingdom Fungi; phylum Chytridiomycota; class Chytridiomycetes; order Chytridiales; family Chytridiaceae; genus Irineochytrium; species Irineochytrium annulatum. The sequence goes on from JADGJL010000441.1 coordinate 1,219, forward strand.
CATAACGTCCGGCGAGACAAACCTTCACTTCCGGCCACCCGGCCGTAGACAGCATACGACCTGATAATCCCGACCAGCAAGCAAACCGTTGTGAACAAGACGCCCATGACGAAGAACGCCAGCGCGAGGAACATCATGTCCGCCAGAAAGCCCAGCAGCCCACCCCGCGACCCCGTTGGCGACATCCGCTTCCCGTTCCCACCCGCGCCACCCGGGACGACCCAACCGCCGCTCGGCCACCCATCCCTCGTTAGCTCGACCCACAGCGCCCTGAACCTGCCAACGCCGACGCCTCCGCCGTCACCTCCACCCCGCTTCAACAGGCTGGGCACCCTGCTCCGCTCCGCCAGCGAGATGATGCCGCCGGCGTCGTGCGCCGTGAGGAACATAGCGTTCAACTCGACGGCCTCGCCGACGGCGTTGGCGGACATGCGGACGGGGATGTCGGCATCTCCGCCGGCGGCCCCGTCGAGCGTGTTGTGGATCATCGCGCCGGCGAACCCGGCGCGCTGGGCGTTGAGGAGCTTCTGGTCGAAGGGGCAGTTGCCCCGCTGGATGAGCGCGTACCAGTTCGTTTTGAGCCGAGGTAGGCTGTCTGCGGGGGTTGTGGGGTTTGCTACGGAGGTTGCAGACGCGGGCTGCGTCTCGGAGACGGCGCGACGCGGTCGCGTCTTCTTCGGCGCGTTGTCGTTGTTGTCTGCCGGCGACGGGGAGCTTTGTGTGGCGGTGATGGTGGACGTGGCAGAGAGGGTATTGATAGATTCCGTCAACGAGAACTTGAATACCCTTGAACGGAGTCCCTGAAGGGTGGTCGTAGCTTGCTGAGTCGACGTTGCAACCGAGGGGGACGTCGTCGGTAGCAATGGCACCGTTATGGTCGTGACAACTACCGGCTCGGGAGATGCAGCAAGGGAGATAGTCTTGACAGCGAACAGGTTCGTGACCACGGGGTTGACGTCCACCGTCGGTACACCGACGCCGACCGCCTCGACTGCTGTCTTCGTCGCGTTCTTCTTCCTTCGGCTGCTCGGGCTCCAGTCAATGCTCTTCACCCCGTCCACCACCGTCTGCCTACCCGGCTCCATAGCCGCGTCCGCCGGAGCATAATCCAATCCAACCACAGGCGGAAGTTTGATCATGAAGGGCTCGCACGCGTCAATGTCCTCCAGGACCAGCAACGGCGCGCGAACCGTCGACTGCAACGTCCCACCGAACAGCGCGGGCACGGCCAGCGCGGAAAAAATTCCCTCCGGCCTTATGTGCACGTCCACGTGGATCGCCTGCAACAACGCCTCCTCCACGGGATGATGAGGTTCGTGGTGAGCTGACGCGTCCAACTTCTTGAACCTCGCGTCAACCTCCATGACGTTCCCGCGGGCTCCGTGCCGCAGGCTTCCCAACACCGTCACGTTCACCGTCGAATCCAGACCGATGTTCCTGACGTTTCCAGCGCCACTCGGCTTGCTCGAGCGGCCGACGTTGCCCACCATCGCGAAGCCAATGGCGGCGCGCGGGCTTGTGGCCAGGACGAACGAGAGGATGGTGAAGATGCTGAGGAAGAGACGGAGGAAGGTAAGGAGCGTCTGTTCTGGACCGGAGTCCGACGCGTCATTGCGAAGGCGCGTCGTCGTCCTAGCCCTGGACCGCGTGTGAGTGGACTAGAGACGGAACACGCTTCTTCCTCACCGAAAGATGGTCAAGTCCTGGGGTGGCAGCCCGGTGGTGGGCTGCTGGGATGTTGGTGATGGAGAGGACATCGTGATCAGCGACGCGATGTCCTCTGTTTGGGACGATTGGACCGCGTCGGTGGCACGAAAATCAACAATACAATGCAATGCGGTACACTCTAGCTGCAAGATTGCGGTGGTAATTTGGGTACGACGACACCAAGAATAATACAACGTAACAAGAACGAAAAAGATACGCGACGTGCAAGACCTCAAGAGTTTATGGTCTTGAAAACGTTGAATCCGCTGCCCGCCGTGCTGCCCAGCACACCTTGCAACTGCCCCAGCCAGTGCACCTCTTTGATGTCCTCCTGACCTTGATGCACGAACAGAAGCTGCGGCGGCACTTCCACTTGACCGCCGGCATTGCCCATCACGCCCTCCTCCTCGGGATCCCTCTCCAGCGCTAAATCCCACAGCGTAATCTGATCGTCGGCGCCCGCGACCGCGATGACGGACGATTCGAATGGATGCCACTCCAGTGAAGTGATCTGTTCCTTATGCCACGAAAACGTCGCGGCAGGTGTCGAGTTCGTTTTGGAAATGTGAGCAGCGTGCACGTTTCGCAAATCCCAGATAGAGAAGGCGCCAGAGTCGGAGCCGGATGCGATAAGCTTATCAGATAACCTGATATCGAGAAAAAGGAGAAGTCAGTATCCGGTTCGAAAGGTAGCTAGAAACGTCAAAGGTGCACAAGGATGTCCAGCTACAAAATAGTGAAGCGTGAGGTGATAACAGTTCACGCAACGTGGAGTTCACTGGTAGTGTGCTATTGCTGCAATGGTGAGGGTTATAGCACACCGTAACAAGACCCCGCGAGCGGGTACGGCGGCAACAAATAACCGTAGAGCGGTGCCGCGAGAGTGAACAATGGCCAGAATAAACTAACCGATTCCAGCTGATGACATTCACATCCGAATCGTGCGCAACATAGGAGATCTGCGCCTTCTTCGGGTCCCGAATGTCCCAGATGCGAACGGTCTTATCTGCAGAGCACGAAGCAAACACCGTCTCCTCTTGAGGAGCCCACTGAATGTCCTCGACGGACGACTCATGGCCCAAGAACGGCTTCGGGGAAGTCTCGAAGCGAGACTGGCTCTGGGTAGTCAGGTAGATCTGGCGCGCAACATCGCCGGTGAGAAGTCTGGAAATTGGGCAAAAAAAAACCCAAATGAGAATCGGAGAAAAAAAATTGAAGACAACGCTCTGGACGGCGATGTCCGACACGAACGAAAAACACACCGTCCATTGCCATTGATGGTCGACCAGTCCATCGCAAAGCCTTCATTCCGCCCATGTCGGTCAACTACATGCACGGGCTTCAAATCCCGTTGCGGAATGAGGCCAGGGGTATCGATCGCGGCGGCGTGTTGCGTCAAGTCCCAGATGTACACTTTCCCGACGTCCGACCAAGTCGCGGCAACGTGGTGTTCCGGATGAGGCATGACACGGATGCGGTTAACGCCGCCGTTATGCGGGATCGAGCGGTATTCGAGAACGGGGTCCTCGTCGAGATCGTCTTCGTCGTCATCTTCGTCGTCTGCGATGAACAAGGTCAGCACACTCGTAAGAAGGACAAGATTACGAAAGGGCAATTAAACGCTTTGCGAGATATTACCATCGGCATCCTTTGTCCGGTGAAGCTCCGAGAGCTTCATTACGTAAACTTTGTTGTCCTTCGCATGCTCGGCTTGTGAACCTGCAACTAGGTAGGTGGTCATCGGAAACTGCATTTTTATTGTGAAGACTTAGTTGTAGCTCAAGGCGCCAACAAACACATAACCAAACAGAGGAAGACAAAATAATTAGACTGAAACAAACACGCATACCGATTTTCTGCCCAGGCCCAAATTGTCACGAAGGACGTCGAAGCTAAGGCATGGCCATTCCACTTGGATCTGATGAAGCATCTCGTATGCGGAGCTGTCGTGCACGAGAACCTCGCCCTCCCCAAGAGCTTGTCCCGGCAGAAACACCTGCACGTTGTCCTCGTCCTCCTCTTCTTCCTGCTGACGCTGACGCTCGAGTTGCCGGGCGGCTTTTGCTGAATCGTCAACGTCCATGGCTTATTAAACGACATTTTTAGTTGACAAAATCATCTACAAGTCACAACGCGACGCGACGCGTGCTAAGCAAAGCAAAAGAAACCCCGAAGAGATCAGCCATCTCACCTGCGTCGTCCTCCTCGTCCTCATCGTCCTCAACGATATCCTCGAAGCCGTCGTCATCGTCATCGAGCTCATCATCGAAAGGGTCCTCGAACTCGCCCATGCCGCCTTGATCATCATTGCCTCCATCGTGTGCGTCCTCCGCCGTCCGCATCACCTGGTCATTGTCGGTGTTTGGCCGCTTCCGGGCCACTTCCGGCGCATATCCAACAGCGGGACTCGATGAAGCCGGATCTGACGAGATACCAGCAGCATCCGACCCGTTCGCTGGCTGATCCGCAGCCTGTTGTTTCCGTTTCGACGCTTTCTTAGACGGCATGTCGCTTTCTTGCAAAGAAAAGCAGTCAAAACTTTTGGAAAGCCGCAGTTGAATGGGGTGTGCCTAAGTTCCAGTCCTAAGTCGCCGCGCCCGTTCTTTACCTCGCCGTCGGCGGCTTTCTCCCATGTCGAAGCGATCCTTCGATGGCGGTACCGGGTACAGAGGCCGGGGCCGGGGTCGCGGTCGCGGTCGGGGTCAGGTAGCTGGCTTTGACGGGCCGATGGAGAAGCGGCTCAAGGTGGATGATCAGAGGAGTGCCCACGACGAGGAGATGGCCAAGTACGCGGACTTTGTGCCCGTCATGAAGGAGCACTTCATTAGCGTGCCGATCAAGGCCAAGCTGAGCGTCCCGACTTCAGATCCGTCGGCCCGCGCCGGCGCGATTCAGGACCTGGCCTCGCAGCTCTTCACCCCGCCTGCGGCCGATTACTCCTTTTTGCCCGTGAAGCCGGATTCGAAGGGCCGCCCGCTGTGGGTTGCAGATGATGGGAGGATCCTGTTGGAGGCGTTTTCTGCGAACGCGTCCAGCGCCATCGATTTCTTGATTACGATCGCGGAACCGGTCTCCAGGCCGTCGAGAATTCATGAATATAAGCTCACGCCGTACTCTTTGTATGCCGCTGTCTCGGTCGGGATGGAGACGGAGACGCTTTTGCAGGTCTTGGAGCGCTACTCGAAGAATAAAGTTCCAGACAGCGTGAATAACTTCATCAGGGAATGCACTAATACCTACGGCAAGGTCAAGTTGGTCCTAAAGCACAACAGGTGAGGATTACACGCTGTAGTGTATCTACGAGTACTAAGCGCGTGATTTGTTAGGTATTTCCTCGAGTCTAGCTATCCCGACATTCTGCGACTTCTGCTTCGCGACCCCGTGATAAACGCTTCCCGTGTTATTTCCACCGGAGAGGCGGAGCCGTTAATGTCCACGGCAGCCCGCTCACTTCTCGCCGCCCCACCGAAGCCAGGCGCTGCTGCGAATGGCAATGCAGCCGCTGGCACTGCTCCGATTGCGACGAACGATCTTGACTTCGGCGCTGTCATTCTCGACCGCGACTCTGACGACGAAGGAGACGTGAATAATGAGTCGGATTTTGCGCAGTCGTTTGAGATCACAAAAGCCAGTGTTGAAGAAGTAAAGCGGCGGTGTACGGAGAACCTTGATTACCCGCTGATGGAGGAGTACGATTTCCGGCACGACGAGGTCAACGAGAACTTGGAGATAGATTTGAGCCCCAAATGCATCATTCGTGATTATCAGGAGAAGAGTTTGAGCAAGATGTTTGGAGGTGGTGGTGGGAGAGCTAGGTCTGGGATTATCGTATTGCCAACTGGCGCCGGTAAGACCTTAGTTGGGATCACGGCGGCTTGCACGGTGAAGAAGAGCACGTTGGTTCTTTGCACGAACGCCATTTCTGTTGAGCAGTGGGCAAGAGAGTTCAGGAATTGGTCCAATATTGCCGAGGGAAAGATCGCGAAGTTTACGTCGGAAAACAAAAGCAAGGTTGAATCCTATGATTGTAATTCGAGTAACTAACTGTTTGATAGTTCGTTGGCGAATCGGGCATTGTCGTCTCTACTTACACCATGATCTCGCACTCCGGGAAGCGTAGCTGGGAGACAAATAAAATGCTTGAGTTCATCAGCGGTCGCGAATGGGGATTGTTGATCTTGGATGAAGTGCACGTCGTTCCGGCGAACGTTTTTCGTAGAGTGTTGACGACCGTCGCCGCACATACAAAGCTTGGGCTTACTGCGACCCTGGTCCGAGAAGACGATAAGATTGCTGACTTGAATTTCTTGATTGGTCCAAAGCTTTACGAGGCCAACTGGATGGACCTTGCCAGCCGAGGACACATCGCGAAGGTCGAGGTAAGTCTTCAATATTGACCATTTGGGAAAATGTTGAGTATCCTCATTCGCAAAGGCGTGCGAGGTGTGGTGCCCGATGACGGGCGACTTCTATCGGGAGTACCTCACTTGCCCACCTCGAAAGCGTCGCCTTCTATGCGTCATGAACCCGTCCAAATTCATGGCCGCCCAGTATCTTATCCGAGCTCGTGAGGAGGCTGGCGATAAGATCATTGTTTTTTCTGACAACGTGTACGCGCTCTACACTTACGCGAAGAAGCTCGAAAAGCCATTTATTTATGGCAAGACCTCTCACGACGAGCGCACGAAGATCTTGACGCTATTCAGGGAGTCTCATCCGAAGTTCAAGACGATCTTCCTGTCGAAAGTCGGGGACACGTCGCTGGACTTGCCGGAGGCGACGTGTCTCATTCAAATCTCTTCCCAGTTTGGATCTCGTCGTCAGGAGGCGCAGCGAATGGGGAGAATTCTGAGGGCGAAGAGGAGGAACGAGGCCGGGTTCCGTAGTCGGTTCTTCACGCTTGTCAGTCGGGATACGGACGAAGTGGCTTTTTCGGACAAGAGGAAGCGTTTCTTGATCGATCAAGGTTATGAGTACAAGGCAATACTTTTTTGAGGGATTCCGAGAAGCGACTTATCTTCTTACGAAATTATTGTAGGTCATCAAAGATCTTGGCGACCTTATTCCTCCGGAGATCATTCCTACTTTGGAGTACTCGGACCTTAAAGATCAGCAAGCGTTACTTGCTGATGTTTTGAAGCAGAATGAGGATATGGCCGATGATGAGGAGGTGGAAACGAGAGAGGATGATCTTGCGGGAGAGTTCATGAAGAAGAAGCCAACGGGAGGACCGGGAAGCCGCGGTGGAGCCGTTAGGAAAGGCGCAGGTCGTGGCGAGGTCAACAAAAAGGTTGCGGAGAAGAAGAGGAACAACTTGTTCAAGGCGTTTTACAACAAGAAAAAGTGATGCATTTATTTTAATACATTGATCGTACAGTAAACCCACTGTTTTCAAGGTCGTTAGTTGTTAAATTCGGACGTCGCTGGCCGCCTCTCAAACCCCGACATAGCGATCGAATGAACGCATCGACATGCTGGAGATCCAGACCATCAGAGGCTTCCTAAACGCCATTAACAACCCCGAGAAGCCCCTGGATACGAAGGGTCTCATCGATGCTGTCGATGCGTTCTTGAAGAAGAAAAAGTGTCCGCCGAGATCACCTCCGGACTCCTTGAAGAAGTATCTCTCGCCGTCTCCATTCAAGGACAGAGGTACTGATGATTTCACATTCGCGTTGCTCTCGCTTGCCCTTTGCATTCCGCACTCTGATGTAGCCTCATTCTCCATCGAAGACTTCCAAGGGTTGGAGTTCGCCTCTTTCTTGGAGAAGAAGCTGATCCCACGGGCACAGGAGCCGTTGCCCGTGGAGGAAAGACCTTCACGGCCATCGTCGGATTTGGCGTTCCTGAGTTCCTCGGAATGCAACCTGTTGGACACCTCGGCGTTGAACACTTCGACGGCGAGCGAGTTCTTTGACTCTGTTGAGCCGCGGAGCTCTTCGACTCCGATTCCTAGGTGTGTATTTTGTCTCACAGTACTGGTATTGACTTCCCGCTTTAGACTGGCAGAAGATTTTGATGCCGAGAAGTGCCTCCAGGATGGCTTAGACCCATTTATAACCAAAGATGGTTGGCGTCTAGAAACCGATGGTGGTCCTGACGATGTTGTAGACGCAAGTAAAAAGCGCTCGTTCGATTTGTCGCCTGATCGATTGGCGCGGCAAAGTGAAGAGCTTGGAGAAGAAGAATTTCATCCAGGTGGGAACTCTTTCATCGATGCATCGTTTAGGTGTATACGCCCGTGTGGGTCTCACTGTAAATTTCAGCATCGGAGATTTCCTTTAATAGCTGCTCCTCAATCCCCGGTGACGCCCGATCAGAACTGACGGGGATCGGGTCCGATTTCGACGACGACGAGCCGCGGGACTCGCTGGACAGACATCTTCACAACCCGGAGGCTTCATGGACTCCGATGGGAAAATACTTTGGACAGCGTTCCAAACCACTGGGTGAGTTGGAGGACTCCGCGGATGCCGAGAACAGAGTACGCAGCCTTTTCCCTATCTCCACAAAGTAATTGAAGACAAAGCCATATTTCTTCACCCCCTCCTCCAAGACTCCAATAGCCTTGAACGAAGTAACTCTGGATGAAGTAACGTAGCAACCAACAAGTACGATTTTGTTGTAAATAAATGCATGTACGCTGATTACGGGGCCACATACCCATTTAGCAAGGGTAGAGGCTCTTGGGATCAACAAAACTCTCGCCTAATTCACAGGATCGATTTCTTACGCGGAAGAAGAAGATCAAATAGGTGAACCGCAGCTTTATCAACTTTAATTTTTTTCTCGTTTTTTTTCACCTTAAATAACCAAGCAGGGTGGCTTGGCGAACGTCAATTCGCGTTATCTTCCATCATGTGGCTTGAGGAACGACAAAAAATATTCAACCAAAAACATCATAAGCGGCGCACCCTGCCTATCCGGCGTGTCGTTATCCTCGTTCTTGGAATAGCCCTGACTTTACCTTCCCGGATGCGAGTACACCGTCGCATAACCGGATATCATTCGCGGTCAAATATATCCTGGACGTTAAGTCACTCATTTCATTGATGGCCCTCGAGGTCGAGCATTCGTTCTCGAGTGTTATCGTGTGCTGAGCACTTGACATTCTCAACATTTTCTACATTACAACCAACTTGCCGAAGATTGCGCGCTTAAGTCGCCTTTCTCCTTTTTTCCTTTTGGTTAAGATACAATCTCGAGCCGCATAAAAAGAAAGGGCCGGCGTTAATGCCGTGGTAATTTCTTCCTTTAGGCTCACATTTTGGCTCTTGGGATAAAGGGGGAATTTTGAATTATACAATCGAAAGCACAACATAACGGAGGATATGAATAAGCATACATCAATAAACATCTCAATCATCATTAGCGTCCCCTCGTGGAACGGGCACGGGCGGCAATGGTATCCTCGAATAATGGACGGCGGCAGCGATAACGATACCGAGAATGGCACCCGCCAGCACGTCGGTCGGGTGGTGGATGTATTGCTGCGTCCTGCGGAAGAGCAGTTGGTCAGGAAAAGCACCCGGCGGAAATGAAAAGGGAGTAGCATATACCGGCATACAGTACCTTGAAATGGCAATGTAAAGGCTGACAAACAGCGGCGCCAGGGCAAAGGCAAATCGCCAGCTCCTGCCCGTTACGGGGTACTCCCGGGCCACTCCCCGCATCGCGCCCCCCGGAAGCAAATGTCCCACTACGTCGAATTGCAACGACCCCGTCACGACGGGCATGACCTCGAGTATGGCGAGAAGGTATATGGAGAGGAAGGTGCACCCCGCAAACGAGAGCGAAGTGTGTCCACTGGGGAAGGACTTGCGCCCGTCCGTCACAAGTTTCGGGTCCCCCGTGCACGCCTCCAGATTTACAGAGTATCTGCAGCGGTCAAGGAAATCGGGCCGAAAACGGCCTGTCTGTACTCTGACACGGGTCGTAAGGGCAAAGAAAAAACATATGAATGCAACTTACTTCATGAAATCAGTGACGAGCATGGTAACTGCCACGGACAGGAGCAAGCCCAGAGTGTAGTGATGGATGTCCCGCAAGGAGGCCGCTATCGGCGATATGGAGGACGCCGCGAGCCCGCCAGTGTTCCGCGACCGCAATGCCAACACGATCCTTAAGACTGTCACGAGGACGACGACTCCACACGGGAACACGACGCTCAACAGCACGAGCTGCAGGTTTGTAACGATGTTCGAGAGGTGTGGGTGGCTCAGGTCCAGGTCGTTCAGGACCAAAGAATCGATGGGCCGCAGAAAAGGGCCGGCTCGGTCGATGAGGATGGCAATGGCGAACACGGCGACGACAGCCAGGTAGTCGGAGAGAAAGCCGATGCGCCACCAGCTCAATAAGCCCCGATCCCTCGAGGTAGCAGGCCGCACGCTGTACTCGTCGTCCATCAGTCGAAGTGGGGAGGCCGAAGTTGATGGGATCCGTCGCCAAACTTTGACGTTGGTGGCTGGGCGGCTAGGCAGTGACAGCTCTTCCTCAGTTATAAGTAACCCCAAGTAGTATCACCCCTTCAACGGACACGACTCTATTGTTAGTATTGAAAAGGAAGTACAGTGACGAATGCAGCAGCGTTATGTTTATTGTCATAGGCAGTCTATTGTTCAAATGCGCCGGGTGCATCCACACCACCACTCTTAACGTGCGCAGCCCGTCGTTCATACTCCTCCCAAGCCCTCACGGTCGGTACCCAAGCCTCATCGTTCATCTCCTTCAAAACAGCCTCGGCGTCCATTAAATTGCCGTGGCGCACGTAGCCCTGAAACAATATCGACATCCCCTCCGAATCGACAATAGGCTCTAGGCTTCTGTAATGGGCGTAGATCTCCTCCAAACTCGCCAGGTCCCCGTTGTTCAGGTAGATCCTCAGCATCCGCTTCCAGGTGCAAGCCAACGGCACGTACATCGAGTTGTTCGGATGCAGGTGAAGCTGTAGCGGGATAATCTCTTGCCGCCAGTTACGGTTCATACCCGCCTTCATCGAGAGATCTGGAAACAGCGTTTTCTTCTGAGACGGACTCCAAAGTGCTTCGCCCTGCGCTGCAGGCTCCATGTCCGTGAACGTCGCTGATACGCTGCTCCAAAAACGATACTGATCGTCTCGGTTCGATAACACCGGTGACAACGCCCTCGCCTTGTCCCATACACTTCGGGCCCGTTCAACGGAGCCATAGTACTCCATTATCGCAATGACCGAATCTAGCGTCATCATGCTCGGGATCAGGCCGTCGTCGATATAGGTTGAGAACAAAGCCAATGCGCTCTCAACGTCCCCGCAAATGCCGATACCGCGAATCGCCGCATCCCTGACCAGCTCGGTGTCGCCGCCTGCCACCTTCAGATAGGATGCGTACACTCGAAGAACCCCGTCGAGGTCCCTAACGGCCGGATGCGCGTAAGCGTCGATCATCCACGCGTGGCACTCCGCGTCCAAGGTTGTCGCCGAGTACATCCGCGTCATCCGATACCACGAGTATTCGGCGTGGTCGTGTAGCCCCGCCATCGCGTACGCCGCCATTAGGATAATAAACGACCTGCGGTCCGGTATCACGCGTCGATCGAGGGACGGGTCTGGAGGGATCATAGGCGGATTAAACCTCGTCGGGACATGGCTGCTGGGTCGGAGCGGTCTATCGCCCGCCGTGTGTCTCTCGAACGCCCTGACGACCCGCCTTACGTCCCCGTTCCTCAGATGGCAAAGCATGACGTTATTCATGTCCCTCAGGTCGGGAACGTGCCCCGCGCGGATCATGTTGTCCTCCACCATCTCGGCCACGCGCGCCCCGAGCGTCATGTTTGAGCGGCGCGTAAGTGACGATAATATGGTGGAATGGTCGTCGGCGCGGAGCTTTAGGACCTCCGGAGGCCACGGCATCTCCGTGGTAGATTCTTCGACGTCGGAGAGCTTCGGCGCGTGCAGGCGTTTGTAGATGTGCCATGCGACGCGGAAGTCTTGCCGGGCGACGGCTTGAGCGAAGTGATCGGCGGAGGCCTCGACGTTAGTAAGGTCATTGAAGGTGTTAGCGCGCCGCCGCCAGGGAGGTCGATATGGTAAAGGATCCGCGGTCGGCAGGCGATGGGTCGGGATATCCGGGGCTGATTTCGGGGACGGGAGTGTCTGGGCCGCATCTCGCTTCGACGCTTTCGTAAAGAAGCCGCCGGGATCAGGCCGGCCTTCCTGGGAGGTCGTCGACAGGTACGATCTGAATGTCGCCGTTTCTTCTGGCCCTGCGCTGTAACTCCGGCCCAAGATCGGGGCTCGCACCCGACGAAGTCCCATAGCCTTTGATGAAAAGACGAAAGCGCCATTTCACTATAAGTGCGGCTGTCAATAGGAAGACGCGAGTGTGTCTGCGCATCCTGTTCTTGATATCGCCTGGATACGATGCCCGACATCGCGCCCGTTCCCCCGCCGCCTCCGGCCCTGTCCGAGGACAGCCCTGAGCAGGCTGTCCGGGAGTACAAGAAGGTATGTGCTGCAGTGGACGTCATTGTTGGCGGGAGGGCCGTGATCCGGCTTTGCTAACCCGTCACGCTTCCAGGGGACGCTAGCGTAAGCATCTTTGTTTGACTTCTGCTGGTTCTGGCCGCGATCTGGCCGCGGGGAGCAGGGAATGCGCGGTTGGCAGTGTTGTTTTCGCTGGACGTGAGGAGATCTTGGCCCTGATCTTTGAAGGGAACGTTTGGCCACTTTGTAAACGGAGTTGTCAACAGGTACTTTCCGCACGAGCACGAGGGATGGGTTTTGGGCTCGCTCAAGACGAAGGAAGTGGGGAGCTCCGTGAAGATGGTGTTCGAGGTTGACGAGACGGGCCAGGACACGACGTTCGATATGTCGGTGGAGAAGTTGGCAAAGAACGCGTATGCCGACCTGCCGCCGTTGAAAAATCCGGAGAGTATGGTATGTCCTTAAGCTGCGCCGGGCCAGAGTACGCGATCAAATCTCTTCTGATTTTACCCCGTTGTCAGGATCACATTGATGACTTAGCGCTGTTGTCGTACCTTCACGAGTAAGCGTTTGCTTCGTTGTTGTGCCCACGGCTCCTATGTTGTACTTACCTTCGCGTAGACCCGCCGTCTTTTGGGGCATCAAAACGCGCTTTCAGAGCCGGTACATCTACACGTACTCGGGCATGGTTCTGATCGCCATGAACCCATTCGAGTATTTAGATCTTTACTCGGTGGATACGATGAGGGACTACGCCGGGAAGAAGCGGGATGACCTGGAACCGCATTTGGTATCACTTTTTTGCGGCGCAGGCGGAGGAAGTTCCTAACGCGGGCTTCTCTGTTAGTTCGCTATTGCGGAGGAGGCCTATCGCGAGATGTTGAACGGGAAGGACCAATCCATTATCGTCTCCGGCGAGTCCGGTGCCGGCAAGACGCAGAGCACTAAGTATGTCATGCGGTACTTTGCGACGGTCGACTCGCTCAGCAAGATCGACGACGTGGACGCGCTCATGCGGCCTGGCGCGGCTTCGGCGGCCGTCGAGGGCGTTAAGAGTGAGATTGAGGAGGCCGTTCTGGCGACGAACCCGATTCTCGAGGTATTTACGCTTGCTGATCCGTTGGTGCTGCTTGTATTTGTAGTCTGAATACCTTTTCCGCAGTCCTTTGGCAACGCCAAAACCACCCGCAACGACAACTCGTCACGTTTTGGAAAGTTCATCGAGCTGTTCTTCTCCGACCCCAACTCCGGCAGCGTCCGAATCACTGGCGCACAGATCAGGACGTACCTTCTGGAACGATCTCGGCTTGTCTTTCAACCTTTGACAGGTGAGAAGCCCTTTGACGGGTACCGGAGCTGATGTTACTCCGCATTTCAGAACGGAATTACCACATCTTCTACCAGCTCTGCATTGCGGCTCCCGCCGCGGAAAAGGAGGAGCTCGGCCTGACAAAGTGGCAGGACTTCTTTTACCTAAACCAAGGGAAGGCTGGGGTCGTGAAGACGATCAACGATGTGAAGGACTTTGAGGATACCCAGAAAGCGCTGTCTACAATTGGCATATCTGTGTCGATGCAATGGTAGGCGGCTCGACGGGCAACTGTGTTACTGACTGTTCTGTGCAGGAAAATCTTCCGGATATGCGCTGCGCTGCTACATCTCGGCAACGTTGAGATCGAAGCGACTGACAACGACGGCTCTTCGCTTATGGACAAGCCCGCTTTGAAGATGGCAATGAAGCTACTTGACGTGAACGAGGGCGACTTCAAAAAATGGATGACGAAGAAGCAAATCATTACGAGGGGTGAGAGTTTTATCAAGTCGCTGAAGCCTGCCGAGGCACTCGTCGCTAGGGACTCTGTCGCGAAGTTCATGTTCGTACTTCCCGAGTTGTCGTGTGTTGAATCCTCATTGATAGATATACACGGTTGTTTGACTGGCTCGTGCGGATCGTTAACAAGAATCTTAAGAGAGATTCCGGTGATAAGGAGAAGCTGATCGGTGTCCTCGATATTTATGGGTAAGCAATAAGTTCTCCTGCGGAGATTAACGCGCTCGAAAGGTTCGAGCACTTTGAGGTGAACTCCTTCGAGCAGTTCTGCATCAACTACGCGAACGAGAAGCTCCAGCAGGAGTTCAACGCGCACGTCTTTCGAAAGGAGCAGGACGAGTACATTAAGGAGAAAATCGTCTGGAAGATGATTGATTTCAGTGACAACAAGCAATGCATCGAGCTGATTGAGGGGAAGGCCGGAATCCTCGACCTCCTAGACGAGGAGTCCCGCCTTACCACGGGCAAGGACGAGAGTCTGCTAAACAAGCTTATTGCGAAGTACGACAAGCAGCATAAGTTCTTCGCTAAGCCCCGCTTCGGAAATACGGCCTTCACGGTCAAGCACTACGCCGTCGACGTCACGTACACGGTAGAAGGCTTCATCGAGAAAAACAAGGACACCGTCTCGGCTGAGCAGCTCGACGTTCTGATGGGGACAAAGCTGGAGTTCTTGAAGGAGGTGTTGGAGTTGTCTGAGGAGGAGAAGGAGGCGTCGGCCGCGCAGCAGGAGGCGAAGTCCTCGGGCGGGGGCACGTTGGGGCGGAAGCCGACAGTAGGTGGCGCGTCGTCAAAGAAGCCAACGCTTGGCTCCATGTTTAGGTCTTCATTGGTCCAACTCATGGAGACAATCCGGAAGACGGAGTCGCATGTAAGGCCGTGAGAAATTATGTGTGCTCATATTCCTCCCTTTGGTGCGTAGTATATTCGGTGCATTAAACCGAATATGGCAAAGTCGGCGTTCGGGTTTGACGGGCAGATGGTGCTGTCACAACTTCGGGGTTTGCCATTGTTTTCAAAGGATGCTTTCTAATACGTTCCCCTCTAGCTTGCGGTGTGTTAGAAACGATCAAGATCAGCTGCGCTGGGTGGGTTTACTTCGCGTGTTCCAGAATCAAACTGAAGACGCGTCATTCATTCGATATAGATACCCAAATAAGCTTCCTTACAACAAGTTTGCTGACCACTACTACCTACTCGTGAACTCTAAGTTTTGGGACTTGAAAGAACGGGAGCTGGCAGAAAAAATTGTTACGACAGTCCTAACGGACCCGGATAAATACCAGTTCGGTCTCACGCAGGTCTTCTTGCGTGCGGGGCAGGTATGACTCATTGGGATGCTAGGAAATCTCATGCGACCGTAGATTGCCTTGTTTGAAAATAGACGGAAGGAACGCCAGCACTTCCTCATGGTTTTGGGTCAAAAGAATATCAAAAAGTTTATTCAGCGGAATCGGTATCTCCGCCTACGCAAGGGCATGATCCTGTTTCAAGCATGTCTGTGGGCTTTGTCTTTAATACCATCTCACCAATGCAGTGGTCCGAGGACACCTCGCTCGGAAACACTACAAATTCCTTCGCGAAACGACGGCCGCGACTAAGATCCAAGCATGCTACAGGAGGTACAGAATGCGGAAGCTCTTCAAGAAGAAAAAGGCGTCAGCCATCAAAATTCAAAGCAGTGAGTGTTCAAATCTTAATTAATTTTGGCCGTTTTGTATTAAACCGCGCAGTCTTCCGGATGTACCGAGCGAGAAAGATCTACAAGAACATCAAACAGCATCGGGCCGCAGTCAAGATCCAGTCCGCCTGGAGGGGTCTTAAAGACCGGCGATTCTATAGACTCACTCTCGCAAAGCTCATCTTCATCCAATCCTCTATCCGAAGAAAGTACGCCTACCGCGAGCTCGCGAAGCTTAAGGCCGAGGCCCGCTCCGTGGGTAAGCTCAACGAGGTCAAATATATGCTCGAGTCCAAGGTTGTTGGGCTGTCGCAGAACCTCAACGAACGGACGCAAGAGGTCAAGGCACTCCAGGAGAAGGTTGCGAGCTTGGAGGAGCAGAACAAAAAGCTCAAGGACCAGATGTTCAAGGTTACGGACGACAGGAGGGCGGCGGTGGGCGAGCTAAACGCGTCGAACTCGACCGCCAAGGATGTCCAGATTCTGACGGAGCAGAGAGATACTATCGCGAAGGACCGCGACCGTCTGGAAGCGCTGTTGAAGAAGCGTGACGAGGAGTTCGCGACGCAATCGATCGAGATGCAGCGCATGAAGGAGCGCCAGCGGCTCCAGGCTAACGCGCCCAACAAGCGAATGTCGACGTCATCTGTTACGTCTGGCCCCGAGGACCCCGTCGTTGTGGCGCTGCGGGCCGAAATTCAACAACTCAAGCGGATGCTTGCAGGTCAGACGGGCGTCAATGGCGTCAACGGCACCGGCGAGAACGGCTACCTGAACATCCTAAGCGTGAATGGCGGGATCTCGGAGAGCCCGGTCGCGTCGCCGCGGATGTCGAGGGGTGACAGTGTGAGCTCTACGCTTAAGCCCCGCCCGAGCGCGCGGAGGGCTGGCTCGTATATGGATTCGGATATTTTGTGAGGTTCATGGCTCAATTCTAAAGTTGACGAATGGTTGTAGCGCCGACGCCGAGCGTGAAAGGTTAAAAAAGGAGAGAGGGAGTGGTCACGCCGGCTCGCTGTCCCTCCCGCGAGCGTCGAGCCCGCTCCGAGGCGTGCCGAACGGTATTCCATCTGTTGTTATTCCTGGTCGAATAATGGGAATAGAAGGTCCCATCGATGAGGCATCTGCGGTAATTCGCTCTCCCGCCCCTACGGTAGTTATATTTTCTTCTGTTGCTTACGGGGTTTTTTTCGCCATTACAGGAGGAACAGATAAAGGCGCTCGAGGATTCGGAGCTGTCGGCCGAGATCAAGGAGAGCTTGATTGTGAATGTTCACATTCCGAACCCGGCGGAGAGTGTTGAAATTCAACGGAGAGACGTCATGCTTCCTGCTCATATGATTGGATATGTCGTTCGGGCTATGCTGGAGCATGATATGCTCTTGCAGATCCAAAACCTCATCAGTTTCTTGAATCATGGTAAGTTACGTTAAACCCCTAGTTAAGTATGCATAACCATATTGGCATGTAGAAATCTTCAATGCTGGATCGGTTTGTCCATGTTTGCCAATGCTAATACTAATCCTCCTTGTTTAGCAACCGGACGACGACTTCCGGCCGATTTTCTGGATCTCAAACGTCCACGAGCTTATTTGTATTGTCAGCACGGTCTATAGCGTCGAGGCTAAGAAGCCTAATAACAAGGCGCACGTGAACGTCCTTAAGAAGCTTAGATCGGATCTGGACAACCTTGTTAAGCACCTTCTCACGACCTACCTCACGGAGACGAAGAAGCACGTCGCGAGCATGGCGGTGGCTGCAGTACTCGAGACCCAGGATCTTCCGGGGTTAAAGGCCGAGTCGGGCGGGTTTTGGAATTTCTTTGGTGGCGAGGGAGCGCCGAGCGAGGATGACATGACCAGCTTGAAGGGGTTCCTGTCGGGGTTGGATAGGATCATGGACTGCTACTACATGGTGCCGGAGTACAGGGACCGGATTCTGAACGAGCTCATAAGGGTCGTATCGGTGACGGGTTTCAACGGGTTGCTAAAGAAGAGGGGATTTGCAAATTTCAGGAGGGGCTGTCAGATTCAGTACAACGTCACGCAACTTGAGGAGTGGTGCAATGCCAACTCGGTTAGAGCTGGTACGTTTACTTCTCGCGTTGAGTCACGCCGTGCGTTGTGGTTTCTCATTGAGCGCTGAATGCTACATTTAGGTCCGGCCCATTTGGCGCGATTAATGCAGGCATCAAAGATTCTGACCATGAACAAGTCAGACCCGCTTGACGCAGAGGCTATTTACGAAATGGCTTACCTTCTTAACAAGGCGCAAGTCGCGAAGCTATTTCAGAACTACCCGCCAACAGATCCGGATTCAAAGGTATGGCCCTACGTTGATTCATTCGGTGTCTGACCTCATGCCTCTGTAGATGAGCCCAATCTTCCTTCAAACCCTCATCAAAAACGCGACAGCCACAGAGAAGACGGATGTCGTGCTGCTGTCGCTGGACCCGGACCCGTCGTACCCGGACCCAGCGCCGCGTCACGTGTCAGTAGTTGAGACGTATATTCCGCCTTATATTACCCTGCCGAAGCTTAGCAGAGTCATCATTTAAAGGGTCTTTGAAAACATTTTTACCAGTCCTGACTTACTTTCTCCTTTGTACTTAAAAATGGAGCATGGGCTTCAAATAGTAAACTGGATAATGGTGGATTAACATGCTTGCCTCTGGAAAAAAGAACAGGGTGCAAACTTTCATTAAGCCTCCCATTACACTCCGCCTCACAACTGCTTATGTGCGTGCCGGAAACTCACTCGTTAACTTCCAGCGGAGTTGAATAGGTGGTAATGTCCTACTTCATATTTAAAATCGCAGGTTTTATTTCGTATTTAAATTTCTTCTCTTTTTTTCAATGAAACCACTTCTTACTTTGACAGGTGCATAGATAAGGTAACACAACGAAAGTCTAACGGCTTAAGAACCAATTTAACATGAAAGAGCATAGATATAGGTGGATATTGGTATGGGGTGTAAGTTATTGTTACTTTTTTTCTCGGAGAGATGTTTTCGTGTTGGTGTTGAAGGAAGCAGTCTCGATCCAGAGGGGCAAAGGGGACGGGGAAAGGATGAAGAAAAACAAACCCTACCCAAGATCATGCAGATGTGAAAGAGACAAGCAATTACGGTGGAAAAAGAACATGGGCTATTTTTGGATTGGCAGAGCGTTTTACAAGGCGGTAAGGAAAACATGATGAGATTAAGGTGAATAAAGGGGACAATATGAAAATAAGACAGCATGACAAAGGACCCGACAAACAGAAGGTCCGATCTCCCCCTCGCTCGCCGCCGGTCTCCACAATAAAGACCCCCAAGCCCACGACACCGATCCAGCCGAGACACACAAACATTGACACGCTTTGAAGCCAGATCGAATAATCATGACGCCACCGAGTTCCCCTTACGCCGTAATCAGCCTCCCCTCCTTCCTTTCCCTGACTACCCTGAACTCTTCCACGACCGCGCCCATCGCGGCCTTGATCCTCCCCCTGAACGCTTGCGGGCCGTTCCTGTACGCCACGACAAACGGCCACGTGAAGGCCAGCACGGCGAGGATCACGGGCGACAGCGCGGCGAGGACGGCGTACTTGGCCACGAGCTGGATCCTCGGGTGCTTGGCCAGCGTGCGCGCGGTCGGGGCGACAACTCCCCGGAGGACGAGAGAGATGGCAGGGGTCGAGAGGGAGATGGCGCGCTTGGTGATGGCCCAGAGGGTCGACATAGAGAGGTCGTCAGACTTGGTCTCGATCTCGGTCTGGGAGGAGATGACAGTCGTGGTGTTGGCCGGGGCGGTGGCGTCGTCGTCTATGGCGATGTTGACCTGGTCGGGCTTCTTGTCAACAGGCATCTCGGCGATGACCTCCGCGATCTCCTTGGCTACGATAGAGAAATCCTGGGCGAGGCTGGCGGCCTGGAATTGGGTGTCGAGCTGTGCCTCCACCACGACCTCGGCGGCCTTGTCGTCCGCGGCGGCCTCGGCGATGCGGTCGACGGCGGAGTCGTCGAGACGGACGGCGTAGGACGCCACGTCGTAGGCGGTGGCGGTAGCCTTGGGGGCGCCGGCCTCGGCAAGGGCGAGCTCAGCGGCGGAGAGGTCCAGAGACGAGAGGGTCGACATCACGAGGGTCGAGTCCTCATCGTGCGGGGCGGGTG
>JADGJL010000442.1:0-21044 GCA_027600665.1 Irineochytrium annulatum
GGATATGATCGACTATGCGACGGCCGCGGGGATGGCGCCAGAGGATCTGGAGGAGGTTATGCTCGGAGCGAGAGTTCGACGGGGAAGAGGCTCGAAGCGGCGAGGGAATAATGCTGGCGGCAGATCGCAATGTGGGTATTGAGATTCTTTTGATTTGAGGGAATGCCTTCTCGTTCTTGTGTTTGTAACAAAATATTTGCACATTCACAGCCCGGGAATCTGGAGACGATGGTGCGAGCACAACACGGGCTCGGACGCCGTCGCGGACTCGATCGATTCGCTCGCAGTCGAAAAAGCGGCAGTCCGGCTCGGCCATGTCCCTGAACGACGGAGATAGTGCGAGCGTAGCTGGAGCGACGGACAAGCCCGGTTGGACATCTTGGTTCCGGAGGGCGAAGGGGGCGTCGACGCCGGACGTCTATCATCATCAACAGCACGACGACGGGATGTCGGACTCGGGACACGTGTCGGGCAACGACGACGACGCAGGCAGTACCAAGGGTGGCGGCGAGAAGGAGGAAAAACGGGGTAGGCGGTGGAAGTTGTTTGGGAAGAAGGACAAGGACCGGGAGGAGAAGGTGCTACCCGACGATCGGTCCGATAAATCCAGTGAGTGTTTAAGCGCTACTTTGAAACAAACAGTTGCTAACCTACCTCAACAGACGCCCGGTCACGGTCCCGCTCCCGCGGTGGAAGGCTCTTCTCGGCAAAGAATATGGTCTCTGAACCCAGCTCCGCCCAACCCTCCAACCTTGACGTCACGCGGCGCTCCAGCACAAACCTCCCTACTCCCCCAACCCCCGTCACCCCAACCGCCGCTGTCAATAAGCGGCCACCGCCACCCGCCGTTCTGGAGAGCCTTCAACGCGCCAACCAACTTCAGCGAAATCAACCACAATCCCGGCCCAACATTCCGAATCAAAAACATTATCCTACCCCTGCTTCGATTTCCGACCTCGTACCTCCACATACCCCGCCCAATAAAACCCAAACAATCACACCGCCGGCATCCATCTCATCAAACCGGTCATCCGCCGCCCCACCCCATCTGAGTCAACCGCCCATCGCACCCTCTACACCATCCACCACCAACGCCGACGACCCCAACTCCCACCAGCAACCACCATCTGTATCCGCACCACACCACCGCGCCACGCCGCCTGGTGTCGGCGCCGCATGGGCGCAAAATGCAAGCAGGATGACCCCGCCCAGCGGCCTGCCCGCGCCGCTGATGATGATGGGGAGGCCGTCGTCGTCTAGCGGAGGAAGCACGAGGAGCTCGCAGTCCGTCGGGGAGAGGATGTCGATGTTCGCTGGAGCCAATAATGGGGGTGCGGCGGCAGCCGGGTTGGCGTTGCCGGCTGGGTTAAATGCGGCGGGGAGGAGTTCGGGGTCCCCTCAGAGCGGGCCTAGTGATACTGGGTATCAGAGCGATGATAGCGCGAGGAGACGGATGGGGGCGGGGCCGAAGCCGGACTCGCCGTTCTCGCCGGAAGGTACCCTCGTTTCGAGGGAGCTGGTCTCTTCGTCGCAGCAGGCACTGTTGAATCGGAATCTTATTCCCAGCGATCCGCGGTTTGCGAAATCAGGAGGTTCGTCTTGAAGTCATTTTCTTTTGCGCAAGCGTTGAATAACAATAGCTTTTGTCCATGCAGTGCCAGCAACGCAATCCCCCTACGTCGGCGCAGCCTCCCTCTCACGCCAAATGTCCCTCGGCCACCCTTTGCGCGGCCTTCCTCTCGCCTCCCAACTCATCCTCGCTTGCGAGCACGGCGACACCGGCGCCGTCCGCGGCCTCCTGGACATGGGCGTCCCCCCGTCCTGCCGTGACGAGAACAATCCGTCGCTTATGACTCCCCTGATTACGGCCGCCCGGCACGGCGCTATGGACATCGTCCGGATGCTGGTGGAGCGCGGCGCAAAAATGGAGGACAAGGATCCGGAGATGGGCGGGACGGCGCTCTTCCACGCTGCGATCTGTGGGCACGCCGATACCGTGCGGATGCTATTGTCGCTTGGCGCTGACGCGCGCGCGCCGGAATGGACGGGTTGCACGGCTGTATATGCAGCTTCGTTCCATGGGCATGTGGAGGTTATTGTGGCGCTTTTGGATCGTGGCGCGTCGCCGGATGAGCCTTGTGCGAGTGGGACGCCGTTGCATGCTGCGATTGAGGGAAGGCAAATTGGAGTTATTCGGGTATTGCTGCAGAGGGGGGCGTTTATTGATGCGGTTGATAGCGTTGGGCGAACGCCGTTGTGGGTCTCTAGCCAGGCTGGGTATGTCCGCTTTCGCGTTCTCAAGCTTTTCGGGACGTATATCTAACAGAACGGACTTTTACAAGCTTCCTTAACGCCGTCGAATGCCTCCTGGATCACGGGGCCGATATTGATAAACCGTCTGGCGAGGGCACCCGACCACTCTGGATTGCGATCGTGAACGACCACGAGGAGGTCGCGAAGCGGCTGGTCGAGCGTGGTAGCGACGTTAACTCCCCTCTCCCCACCTTTGGCCCCAAAGACTACGGCTACACCCCTCTCCACGGCGCGGCCCACCGGAACCACCCGCGGCTTGCACACGCCCTGATCGAACGCGGAGCGCCCCTCACATGCGAGGACAACACTTCCCACACGCCCCTCCACCTCGCCGCCATGTCCGACAACGCGGCCGTGGCCGAAGTCCTCCTGTGGCACGACCCCGCTACAGCCAACCGGCCAGGCACGCTTCACCGGACGCCACTCTTCCTCGCGGCCCTATGGAACAGCCCACGTACAGCCTCCCTTCTCCTTTCTTACGGCGCCGACCCAAACCTCCTCTCGGACCCTCACTCGGTTCGTGCCACGCCGCTGCGTGCTGCCGTGCAAGGATCTCACCCGGGTATGGTCGAGCTGCTCCTCGCGCACGGCGCCGACCCTAATATCCGGGCCGCCGACGGCTCCACGTGCCTTCACGTCGCTATCGCGAATGGATCTGCGGCCTGTGCAAGCCTCCTAATCCGACATGGCGCGGACGTTGACGCGCAACTCACCGTCGGCGGGGAAACGCCTTTGCACCTTGCCACAAGGAAGCGGAGGAAGAAGCACCAGCAGCAGCTGCTCGCGCAGCAGATGATGAACTTACAGATGGGAGACGGCGCGAACTCCGCCGCGGCGGGCATGAGCGACGCGCAGACGCTCGTTAGAATGTTGTTGGACGCGGGGGCGAGCGTGAACATGTCTGAGGCACGCGCGGGTATGTCACCTCTGCACCTGGCGTCACGGGAGGGGGATGTGACGACGTGTGTGCTTTTGATTGATCTCGGCGGGGCGAATCTCGAGGCACTAACGCACGCCGGGTACGCGCCGCTGGCGATCGCGAGTCTCAATTCGCGAGTCAAGGTCGTGGCCGAGCTGCTGAGCAGGGGCGCGTCGGCGAGGGCCACGAGTTTTGATGGAACGACGGCACTGCACGCGGCCGTCATGGCGCCCGGGACGGCGGGCGGTGGGGCGGCTGGCGCCGGTGGCGTAGCAGGCGCGTCTGGCGCCGTGAATCCGAGCGAGGCGATCGTAGGGATGCTGGTGGCGAAGGGGGCGGAGGTGGATGCGGTGGATATGAGGGGGGACACGCCGCTAAAGGTAGCTAGCAGGGCCGGGAACCTCTTCGCCGTCAGGGCCCTGATCGCGGCGGGCGCGAGCCTGGATCAGCTCGCTTGGCCGGATGGTGCGGCGAGATAGAGGATGGAAATAGCCGTTTCGAAGACTTGCGCCCTTCTAGGTGGATTTATTTTGGGTTTTTCCTTTATGTTCGAGTGTCTCAAAACCTTCTATTGTTTGTTTCCGGCTTTCTTAGCGCAAAGTCTCCTCTTCGCAACCGTCTTTGCCGCTAGAAAACAGTCGTTCTGCAATCCCTCTTCCTTTTCCAACTTTTTCGATTCTCCTCTCTACTTTTACTTGGTTCACAGCTCGCCTCATAGACGTTCGCTTCTGGATCTGAAATTAAAAAGCTATACTACGGTTATTCGAAGAGATTGACGGGCTGGTAAACAAAGCATTCCATCTCGTGGGTCCCAGCACAGACAGCAACAAGACAGCAACAAGGGCCCTGCAAATGGACGGTTGTCGATAATACTACGTTAATGTACGGTCAATAATTATTATTCAATGAGCTGTATTACTCAATGGGCTGTTGTCAATGAAACTGCGACGCATAGTGGCATGTCAAAAGGCAAGATGTTAAAATCAAAAAACCATTTATTCAAATCCGAAGGAATGCATCTACACAACAAAGCTAAACAACCCGCAATCCAAGGAGTGCACTTATGTTTAGGTACGTGTCAGGCGGAGACCATCACGATTCGCGGCCGGTGGAAGCCAGCCGCGAGCAGTCATCAACCGATCATGCGAGGGGCGTTAACCCACAACACAGACCGAAACTTCCCGCTCTCGTTCATGGCTCTACACCTCATCCTCCACGTAGATAAGTGCACCTCGTTTGGAAAACGAAAGGTGGAGACAGACTATAAAGATGATCCTTTCTGTAAGGGAGGAAGAGTGGTTAGCTGACGGTCGAGAAGGGCGACGGCAGGATGAAGAGGAAGGAAGGCAGAGAGGAAAAGGAGAGGGGTCGGTTACGTACAGAGTGCGGTCTTACTTTTTCAACGGGGTGAACGACCTCCTTATATACCCCACAGCATCCCGGCCAATCAGCGTGCTGGAATGGGTGTGGCGTAGTCGCTATTTGCTTTGACGACCTCTTCACCTTCCCATCGCCATGCACAGCTCACCGACCCGCCACGAGCCGCCGCCGCCGCGGCTCCCTTCTCCCCTACCACTGCTCACGTCAACGTCGTTCAGCCATTCGGGCGGCGCTGACTTGTCATTCGTCGATGAGGCACACGAACCGATACCGCGCCTACCTCCACCGCGACTCCATGCCCGACGCGACGCCCACTGTGCGTCCAGCGGCGTCTCTCCGTCCCCCCGAAACCGCCAGCGTCTGTCAGCATCCCGTCGCGGTTCGAGCGGTGGTGGAGGAAGTGGCTCAGGCACGGCCGACGGCACGGGCGCCGTCGGAGGAGGGACGCGGCCTGCCAACATGCCACGTCAATGTGCATGTTGACCAAGAGGCTCAGCCGGCTGCGGACGGCGAGCTTGATTCTGTTGGCTTACGCCTTTCCAACACGACTGCCTTCAGTGTCCTGATGGCGAGGACCATTACGCGACGCAAAGGTGGAGGGGCGGGTGTGGGACGGTAGAGGGAGATGAAGAGGGAGAGGGAGAGGGAGAGGGAGTGAGTGGCTGGGTTGAGTCAGCTGCACGTCACTGGGGATAGATTATCGTCGCTCGTCGTCCTAATGGATGGCCCGCGGTGGAGGTGGAGGCCGCGCCGCTGTCTCTCACCATCGGCGTCAATCAAGTCCGAGTCGTCATCAAAGTCCTCGTCCCCGTCATCTATTCGTCAGCTCGCCCATTCCGCTTGTGTATCCCGTTGCTTACCCCGTGATGCCGTCGAATCCCGATATGAAGGGGTGGGCGACTAAGATAGCATGCTGTGTCCTCTGTGCGCTTGTGTATTATATCAGGTAACTGCCCGTTACAGCTTATATTCCTAAGCCATCATTTCATCCGCATACGATCGCCTACGTTTATTTATTTTGTTGCTACATTTTGGGATACGGGCCCGAAAAGAACCTGCTGCGGCGCCGCCGCCGTTCGCATCAAACATTTCCGGCAAAGGTGGACACCTTCCCTCCATGGTCGCCAAACTGGTCGATGCAAGGTCGGCATCGGCAAAGGACGGTTTGTACCTATGTAAGTCAGGCCGACGGTAGACCTCGCTCCCTCGCAGGCGTCAATGAGCCTCAATGCGTTGTCAACGGTGTCGGGTCACTGCCCCCGGGGATGGTTGCCCGCCCCATCCGCGGCAATGACGCCTACCATAAGCACATTGGCCACATCAAAATAAATTGAGACGTTGATATATTTAAACGAACAAGAGGACGCACAAGACTCTAAACAGATAGCGAAGAGAAACTCCCTTGTGGTTCATAAAAAAACAACCGTAGTTCGCTCAAACATCAACGCAGGCGCCCGACATCAGACCCTCCCCCGTCCCGACGACTTGCTGAAGAACGTCTGGATCACAAACACCTGCACGAGCGCCGTGATGACAATAATGGTCGCCTGGCTAACCGAGAACCAGAACAGCCTCGACTCGGTACTTTTGACCGTGTCGAAGTCCCTGTTCTCCCTCGTCCGGAAGTATCTCTGATCCCTCATGATAGCCGCCATGCTTGCACCCAACCGGCTCGTGGCTTGCTCCATCGGCTTGATCTCCTCCTTAGCCTTTGCGGCCTTCTCAGGATCTATGTTCGCCGCGTTTGCCGACTGTGCCCCGCCCAGCGTCTCGTGCTCGGCCGTCACGTCAAAGTCGATCAGCTTCTCGGCGAAAGTCGACATCACGTTCGAGAAGCAGAAGGAGTAGTCGCCTTTGTCCTTGGCCGCGAAGACGTAGTCGCCCTGCCGTTCCTTTTGGCCGGAGAGGACGACGGTGGTGTCGGGCGCGAGGACCTCGTAGTCGATGTCGAAGGATCCGCCGGATTGGACCTTGTGATAAACCAAATTGAGCATCTCATGCACCATCCCCAATTCAACAAAACGTCCAAGATTGCGATCCAGAATCAACGTACCGCGAAATAGAATGCGAGCTTCTCCCCGGGGAAGTTGGCGAGCTAACACATGCGGTAAACGGAGTATTAGCAACGGTCGTGATCATAAAGCGATCCCGCGGCCAGACCGAAAGGCAATTACCGTAAAGAAGCAAGCCCTCTCGTGCGGTGCCATCCGGTACGTCAGCGTTGTCGCCGACGCCGTCGAGATCAGCATCGCCAGGCAGCAGGCGAGGACGGCCACGACGCCATTCCTCATCGTCATATCTCGTTGATTTTCGTGAACGGCTAAACCTTCCTGCACCATTCCAACGATGCAGCTTAAGCTCGTCAACCGCAAGGGCAAGCTCCTCAAGCAGCTCGATGTTGCATCGGACGCGAACGTCGAGGATTTGAGTCGCGTGATCTACAAGGCCTGTGCGTATCCTTCGCACTCTGTTAACACGATCGCAGCTGATTACACTTTTGCAGTCCCGAAGTGGGACATCAACCGCCAACGCTTGACCTACGGCGACAAAAATGCGGTCCTGGAACGCGGGCTGAGCCTTAAGAGCTACGGCATCAAGGATGGCGACACGGTGGTGTTCAAAGACCTGGGCCCTCAGTTGGGTTGGAGCACGGTCTTCCTGATCGAGTATCTCGGGCCGTTGTTGATCCACCCGCTGGTTTACTACAACCAGAAGCTCATTTACGGGAAGGAGGCGCCTAAGACGACAATTCAGTTGTGAGTGTGTTTGCGGATGGCGGTAAAGGAGGTTCTAAAGCGTCAGGTGAAGCCTCACGCTGGTCATGGTGGTCGTACACTTCTTGAAGCGCGAGTACGAGACCCTTTTCATCCATCGGTTCTCGAACGCGACGATGCCGTTCCGTAACTTGCCCAAGAACTGCTTCCACGTGAAATACCATTTCTTTACTTTTAACCATGGCATATTTCACTAATCGCGCGCATCCAACGCAGTACTGGATTCTTTCCGGCGTGATCCTCGCGCTCGTGATATACCGACCTGGATTCGAGGTCGGCCTTCTCGGCGGCGTCACTTCTGATACCTTCGTCTACCCCCTGCTCGGCTTCTTCATTGTAGGTTATCTTCACACTGTCATTGCAGTTTCGTGGCACTGACTTGGGCCTTTGTAGTACGCCGAGGTGTCAAACTTCATCACGCACCAAATTCTGTCGAACCTTAGGCCTCCTGGATCTCGCGTGCGCAAGATTCCGCATGGCTATGGTTTCGACTACTGCACGTGCCCGAATTATTTTGTAAGTGCAAATCATACGCCACACTACTGATTCGAAACCCAGTATGAATGTCTTGCTTGGCTTGCTGTCGCCGTGCTGACGGGCTCGATCGCCGCGTGGGGCTTCCTTGCGGTGTCTTTTGGACAGGTGCGCTTATCGACGTCGTCGTTCATGCTAATAATTTTGTCGAGATGTACTTGTGGGCTGTCAAGAAGCACAAGCGATACATTGAGGAATTCGGTGACAAGTACCCGAAGAACAGGACAAAGATCATTCCCTTCCTTCTTTGATAGATCGTTTGTTGTCGGAATGTTTCTTGCCGTCGTTTTCGTAGCTGAAAAAAAGATCACCTTGCGGTATGAATTTATGTTGACGTCGAAGAATTTGCTTCAGTACTTTGTTTTGTGGTACTTCGCACAGTTAATAACAGTTTTGGTTTGCATATGATTGCAGCACGGTTTACTGGAAAACAATGATTTGTTCAAAATTGAGCTGTGGCTATGTTAACGAATCTAGCGCTTGCCTCAAATGAAGCAATGCCTCCAATTGCCATCCTGCCAGTGGTTGAAGCTGAAATAATAGTAAGCACGAATTGATAAGCCAACTATTACCCTTTTGTACTCGTTCAACGCGGTGTCAAACGCATCCCCGTCATGATCCACCACAGCTCCCGCAATCCCATGCACAAGATTCCACTCCGTATAATCCACAAACTGCGGATATTCATCCCTCGCCTGCTCGACGGCCTTGGCGAACTGCACGCCGTCCGAGCTCGCGGCGACACAACACAGCAAATTAAACACATAAATTTTGAGCGAAAACTTCAAAGCCGAGTCCCCGGCCGCGTGCGCGCACACCTCCCTGTACCGAGAAACGGCCTCCCCCCACCGCTTGAGCTCGGCCAGCAGTTCGCAGCACTGGATCTCGACGTGGAACGACCGCCCGTCCGAGGAGGATTCAAAGAGATCTTTAGCTTTCGTGAAATGCTGCAGCGCCGCGAGGTGATTCTGCTTTTTCTTCGACTCAAGCCCGAGCTTCTCGTACAAGCGCGCGGCGCGGACGGCGGAGATGGGGTTCGTTTCAAAGAGCCGGGCCGCTTTCAAAGTCGCAAAGGTGGCTTTTTCGGCGTTCTTGACCAGGGCGTACATGTTGGCCGCGTCCTCGGCACATCTGTATCAGTTAATACACATCGTTCGAATACTAGAGCCCAAGACAAGCGTACCTCCCAGCGTCATTCCTATTGCTGTCCACAGAAGACCTCTCAAACAGTTCCGCGGCTCTCATGAACTCTCCCGCGGCGGCCGCGTAGCTCCTGGCCGCCTTATGCTTAATCGCCGCCTCTCTTATCGCCTCGGCCTGATGGGAGTTCCCCATTTCCACACCATCTGCGTCCCCATCCACCCCCTTGCTCAACGGTATCCAACTCTGAAAGACGCCCAGGAACGAGGCGCCGTCGTCCGTCGTCGCCAGCGTACACAAAACGAAATCTTGCACCTTGAACTCGGGGATGGCTTGCGGTGCCGAGAGAAGGGACGTGACAGATTTCCACCATGCTCCTGCGCCCTTCTTTGGACCATTGCGTTGCTGGCGTTCGGTGTCGTGGGCTGCTGTTAAAAAGTCGCGGAAGGAGTTGGCGTCCGGTTTTGTGCGGAAGGAAACGATGGCGAGTACCGCGAGGATGATCGCTTCGATCATTTTGAGAAGGTAAACGATGCCGGATGCCGTGAAGAGAACGAAGTCGGTCCTGAAGTATGATGGATGTCCAAAGGGGATGTCAAGGTGTTCTGCGATTGACAGTTTCGATCTCTTCTCACTTCCGGACATCCGAGACCGAAAGCCGTATCTGCCTTGACAATGAACGGGGCAAACAAGGAGAACGGCATGCACAAGACCCCAGCCGTGAAGAAGACTTCGTCGGGCAGCGGCTCCAACAGCGGCTCAGGACAGAGGCCCATCACCTCCTTCTTTAACAGGACTCCCGCAGCCACAATCCCTCGAGAATCGACTGTCCCGACTCTCACCTCCTCGGGGGTCAAGTCAGCGCTTGCGGGAGTGACGGCCTTGGATTTTGATAATGTGGTCAACGCCAAGAGCAAGCGCAGCCTGGTAGCGGTCCAGTTCGAGGAAGATCTGGACGAGGAAATCCGTGCGCATTTCGTTTCTTTCTCACGCTGTTCGGATCGTAGCTAACGTTTTGTGTTCAGCTGCATCGCGGTCGAAGAAGTCCCGTACAATTCGTGAAGACAGCGACGACGAGCGCGACGCTGACTTCGCGCCTCCTTCCGCAGAACAGGATGATGACGACGACGCGGCCCCGGTAAACGCGGTCGACGATGACGAAGAGGAAGCCGAGGCTGTCGGATCTGACGACGATGACGACGCCGGCGGGTCCTCGAAGAAGCGCAAGCGTAAAGATGAGCTTAAGACGCCGTCGACGAAGAGGCGGCTAGATGTGTTCCGCGCCGGGGCGGATGGCAGTTCGTCCCCGAGTGTGTTTGGGACGACGCCGACGGGGGCGTCGAAGTTGTCGAACAGGCAGTCGCTGGGGTCGTTTGCGGCGCCATCGACGGAGAAGAAGAAGGTGCCTTTTATTTGATGTTTACTTGCCATACTTGCCATTTAAAAAGCCAACTAGGAGCGAGCGGAAAAGTTTAAGGAGAACAATAAGGAGCGGTACGCTTTTCTGCTGGACGAGCGTGACGAGCAGAAGCGCAGGCCAGGTCTGCGTTACGCTTCTGTAAATATCGACTTAATTTATTTTTAAAGGCGATGAGGGATACGACCCGAGGACGCTGTTCATCCCGCCGTCGGCCTGGGACAAATTTACTCAGTTTGAAAAGCAGTTCTGGGAGGTTAAGTCCAAGCACTGGGATACAGTTGTCTTCTTTAAAAAGGGGAAGTTTTATGGTGAGGGACCTTTGTGTTTTGTTCCTCCGTTTTTTTTTATGGATAGTGATTGTCGTCGTCAACAGAACTATACGAAAAGGATGCAGACATCGCTCACCAAGAGTTTGATTGGAAGGTGTCCGATCGCGTGAACATGAAGATGTGCGGCGCTCCCGAGAACAGCTTTCAGAACTGGGTAAATCGTCGTTAGATCGATATTGCTATGTGCGACCCGCTGATCACTTTGTTAACCCCCTTCGCCAGGCTGCGCAATTCGTCGCCAAGGGATACAAGGTTGCGAGGGTCGACCAGGTTGAGACGCTTATCGGAAAGGAGATGCGCGAGAAGACGGATAAGAAGAAAAAGGTTTGTTCGCGGCCGTTGTCGCCTTGTTGTTTGATTCTAAATTGTTTCGTTTGTAGGGGGAATCGTCGATTATCAGGAGGGAGTTGACGACGGTCTTGACTGCGGGCACTTTGGTCGACTCGAGCCTTATTTGCAACGACATGGGCACGTACTGCATGAGCATCAAGGTGGCTTCCTTTTTCTCACCCGTTGATTTAACCTTAATAATCTTATGGTTGCATTTCAGGAGGAAGTTGGCTCCGCCGAACTCCCGCCTTCCTTCGGGATCTGCTTCGTCGACACTGCCACGGCCGAGTTCAAAATATCTGCCTTCCTCGACGACGTCGACCGCTCCAAATTCGAGACCTTGCTCCTGCAGCTGAAACCTCGTGAGCTCGTCCTTGAAAAGGGCAAGATCTCCCCGCAGACGATGCGCGTCATCAAGAACAGCTGCCTCGCGCAGTTTAATTTTCTTGAACCGGAGAGCGAGTTTTGGAATTACGAGACAACTATCAGCGAAATGCAACAGGGGGATTACTTTCCGGTCGAAAATGGGAAAAGTAATCATCACGTCATTATTGTTTGCTAAAACCGGTGACAGTCGTGATGCCGTATGAGCTTGAAAATCTGATCTCGGAGACGTTGGGCATTTCGGCGTGCGGCGCGTTAATGTCTTACTTGAAAACGGTTGATCTTGATTTTTTTTGGCGTGTTGCTCACCATATATCTGTTCAGTTGAAGCTCGACAAGGAGCTTGTATCCGTCGGTAACTTTAAGTATTACGACCCGATTTGTCAGTCGGGGACGTTGGTCCTCGACGGAAAAACGCTTGTGAATCTAGAGATTTTCCAAAACACGGTGGATGGGTCTGAGAGCGGGAGTTTGTTTAAACTGCTAAACCATTGCATGACGCCTAACGGCAAGCGTATGTTCAAGAGGTATAAAGTTATTAAACAGTGCTGTTTCTTATAACGCCCAGCTGGATGTGCCACCCTTTGCGAGACGTTGACCTTATTAACGCCCGCCTTGACGCTATTGATGATTTTTCCGAGCACGCAGATTTTCGCGGTTGGAGAAAGTTTGGCATAGTGAATACTGATTCTTTTACAGAGGAGCTTTGCGGCCACTTCAGCAAAATGCCCGACTTGGAGCGGATCATTTCGCGGATACACGCGGGGACTTGCAAGGTGAAGGACTTCATTGCGGCATTAAAAGCCTTTTCCGACATTTTGGTACTGCCCTTGTAGGTTACCTCTATTTCTCACGATTTATTTCTAGGCCTTCGGAGCCGAAATGAAGAAGCTCGTCCCAGAGTTCAAATCCGCTCGTCTGACAGCCATCGCCGAGGAAGGCTTCCCGGAAGAACTTCAGGAGCAGCTGCAGTACTTCAACAACGCGTTCGATCACAGCGAGTCCAAGGGTACATTCTCGTTCCTACCCCGAAATCTAAAACGTTGTGCAAATTAAGACGACCTCGTCATGAACGATGGCTACGATGCCGAGTACGACGAGGCCAATCTCGCCCTCCGGGCCGTCGAGGATGAGCTGGAGCGGTACCGCAAGGATCAGTCGAAGCAGATTGGCAAGAAGCTTGTATACAAGGACATGGGCAAGGACCTCTTCCAGCTTGAGTGTGCGGCCGGCGTCACCGTGCCGAAAAGCTGGAAGCAGCAGAGCAAGACGAAGCAGGTGACGCGGTGGTACACCACGCAACTGGAGGAGATCATCAGGAGGTTCCTAGAGGCGAGGGAGATTAAGGGGCAGGCGTGGAGGACCGTTAGGGGACGGGTGTATGCGAGGTTTGATAAATGCTACTCGGGGTGGTTGAGGGCCGCGAAGAGCGTAGCGGAGTTGGATTGCTTGTTGAATTTATATACCATTCGCGGGGCTTTGGGGTCGCCGGTGTGTAGGCCGATGTTTAAGAAAGAGGGGAAGAGCTTTCTGGAGGTGGAGGAGCTGAGGCACCCGTGTATTGTGCCGGACCCGGGGAGGGACTTCATCCCAAATGATACGTCATTGGGCGGGGACGGGAACTACATGATTCTGCTTACGGGTCCTAATATGGTTTGTTTTCGAAATCGGTCCAAACGCTTACTTTGAAAAACCTAGGGTGGGAAGTCGACGCTTTTGCGGCAGGTACCTCCCATAATATTTTATAGTTTCTCTTACCTCCTCAGCTTTGCATCGCTGTGATCATGGCGCAAATGGGCTGTTACGTCCCGGCCAGCTCGTGCCGAATGACGACCTTCGACCGCATTTTCACCCGGCTCGGCGCCAACGACAACATTCTAAAAGGCGAATCGACTTTTATGGTAAAAATCTTTAAAAAATGCCCAAACTCACCCTTCCAAGGTTGAGCTTTCGGAAACCTCCCGCATCCTTCGCGAGGCAACCAGTCGCTCCCTTGTTGTTTTGGACGAGCTTGGCCGCGGCACCTCCACGTTCGATGGATACGCTATCGCCTTTGCGGTCCTGCACCACTTAGTTACACGCAGCCGATGCCTGGGCCTTTTCAGCACGCACTACGGCATGCTAACACGCGAGTTCGAGGATAATTCGGTGAGAAAGCTTCGTGATTTCGATTCATTTTCTATTAGTCTGACCGGCCCCAGCTCGTATCGCTTAACTTTATGAACTTTGTCTCGAATGAGGAGAGGTTTGCATTTCGATAAGCGAATTAGAATTTAAGGGTATCTTAGACGAGAGGTTACGTTCCTGTACAAGCTAACGAAGGGCGTTTGTCCCTTCAGCTTCGGCATGAACGTTGCAAGCATGGCGGGCGTGCCGCACGAGGTTAAAGATTCGACACTCTGCATGAGCTCATAACTTCGTAGATTGTTGACCGAGCCGATGAGATTGCGGCCAAGTTCGAGGTCGACATGAAGTTGAACCAGGTCCGCGATTGCAGGTGCGTTTATTCGCGTCAAGGAGCGCTCATTGAAACCTGTCGTAGCGAGACGAAGCTCAAAATGTCGAGACACGCCGATTTCGCTTGGCTTTACGGCAAATCGCGCAAGAACATTGGTGTATTCAGGGCAACCTTAGAATCGATGCAAAACATACGCTCTGTGTGAAGTTTTGCCGTCAATATTGTACCTCCCATATTTATTCTCGTACTGTATCTATATCTATATCCAGTTCTTATTTGTGAATATATTCTCGCCCCCATGCCTTCTTCTTCGGTAGTACCTGTCATTGGCCTTGTCTTTCCGCTGGATCGCACATCCCCGTCCGGAAACAGACATGCCCGCCCATCGCCTCACCTCCGTCCTCCTCGTCGCTTTCCTCAGCCTCGCAACGGGATGTCGCGCGGAGGAGAATGGCTTCGACACGTACCACTCCATCATTAAGTGGATTCTCATTAGCTTGGGGCTGTTGCTGGGGTTGATTGGCATCATCGTTGGGGTTGTGGCCTGGTGAGTTGGAGTCTCCGTCTTCGTGCCAGCAGCTTCGTTACTGATGAGTTTTCGCAGCACACGGCGAGTGAAGGAGAAGGCCGAAGAGCCGGCGGTCGACCCCGAGAACCCTGCGGAGAATCGGGAGATGGACGATTTGAAATAGGGAATACGCGGAGAACGTGGCGGTTGATCATTATCATTATTGGAGCGGAAGGGATTCGCTGTCCGCTTCGTTCATTCTTACGCATCTGGTTGTCGTATATGCACTTCTTCAGTAAACGTTTGCACTGTAATAATTCCTTCCCTTTGGCGAAAATCTGGGCCTACCAATTACTATTTCCAGTTCAGTTTGGAGTCAGTAACGCTGATATTGAAGAAAACAATGACTTGGACGTTCACTGGGCGTCAAAGGTCGTCGTTTGTCATTCACCCACAAGCCATTCCGATGGCCGTCTGCAGTGTCTGCCAAGTACCGACAACGCGGAAGTGCCCGACGTGCCGGGACAAACTCGGCGTCGATTGTGAGAGGACGATCAGCGCTGACTTGTTACTAAACGAGCCATACAGCGTTCTTCTGCGAGTCATGCTTCAAGGCGAATTGGGCGACCCACAAGATTCGGCATCAAGGCAAGTGTAAGTCATAGCCGTGGTGTGGTATTAATGTACGCTTGTATTTAGAGAGCTACAACCCATTCCCCACCTACAAGTTCACCGGCAAGTTGCGACCCGTTTACCCCTTGTCGGCCAAGCGAGCGGTCCCGGCTCATATTCGTAAGCCGGAATATGCGGATTCGGGTATGTTATTGCCATTTTCACTGAACTGAACCTTCTTTTGCCGAGTCTAATGAATGCTTCCATAGGAGTTGCTACAAATGAGCAGCGGTCTCGGAGAACCACCCAAATCGAGGTTTTGAACGCGGACGAAATTGAGAAGATGCGGGAGATTTGCAAGGTGGCTAGAAAAAGATGAAGTGGGTGTGGGGAATGCTGACGTTTTCGTCAGATAGGTCGTGAGGCTTTGGAGGCAGGCGCAAAGGCGGTGAAGGTCGGCGCGACAACGGATGAAATCGATCGCGTTGTTCACGAAGCATGCATTGGTGAGGCGTCGGTGTTTACGCTTTGTAGCACTGAGCTATTTAGAGCGTGATTGCTACCCGTCACCGCTGAACTACTACAACTTCCCCAAATCATGCTGCACATCCGTCAATGAGGTCATTTGCCATGGTGGGTGCTATCCGAACTTCGAAAGGTTCTTGAATTTCACGTTGTAATGTGCCAGGCATCCCTGACCGCTACGAGCTCCAAGATGGCGACATCGTCAACATTGACGTTTCCTGCTTCAGCAAGGACGGTTACCACTCCGACCTAAACTCGACCTACCTCGTTGGCAACGTGGACGCCGCTGGCGTCCGCCTCGTTGAGACGACGAGGCTGTGCCTCGACAAGGCTATCGAGATGGTGAAACCCGGCGTTCTTTACAGGGACGTTGGCAACCTCATTCAGAAGACCGCAGACGCTGCGGGCTTCTCGGTCGTGCGGTCGTTCGTGGGACATGGGATCGGGAAGCACTTCCACGGCGCCCCGGATGTGCCACATTATGCAAAGAACAAGGCCGTCGGAGTGATGAAGCCGGGGCACACAGTGAGATATCTGCCCTTTTTAGGGGCTAAAGCGTCTTTATCTAACCTACTTGCGATTAGTTTACCATCGAACCCATGATTTGCGAAGGCCACTGGCGGGATCAGCAGTGGCCCGACCGCTGGACAGCGGTCACGGAGGATGGGAAACGGTCGGCTCAATTTGAGGAGACCCTGCTTGTGACGGAGACGGGTGTGGAAATCTTGACGGGCATCGATGTTTTGAGTAAATAGTTCATTGAGAGGGGGCTAACGTGGCGGATCTCGTGTCGATGAAGGATAGTAAAGAAGACTGCCGAAAACTGATTATTTTTGACGATTGTATTTGAGTGCAAATTGGATTGCAGGTTTCTTGACTGTCCACACTGGGATGTGCAAAACACACGAAATGCAGGAGCTCGGAGCCCTAGAGTGTTGACTATCATAAACTGAAGATAGGCTGGATGGCTCCGTATCAAAAGATTTAAGAAAGTTAAATACTCGACGCGTTTCACAATTGGCCTGCCTCCGCCTCGGCGTCGCCGAACACCAGGTACTCTAGTCCACCCGCTCATAAAACATAATCTTCGGCCGCTTGAACCTCGAGTTTGATGACTTTAACTTGGAGGTGTGCACGAGATGAAGAAAATTTATTCTGCAGAACAACGGAACAGCACAGGATGGCTAATAAGATGACCAATGAAACGATAGTCCTTTAAACTGGAAGCTTAATTAAAGCGGGAAAGTTTGTGGGGAAGAAGGTTGCAACCTTCCACTCTCTGGCCGCGTCAAAGTATGTCGAGATAAAGACGCCAATGCTCAACTGTAAGCCACCCACACCACCGATGCGAGGGAGAGTTGACGCCCCTCCTAGCAGATGACAGCGACGCCGATGATGCGGAGGAGCAGGAAGTGACGCATGAGATGGTTGAGCGGGGTGCCGGTGAGGATGTTTTACTCAAAGTGCCGGGAGAAGTGGCGCTGATCGGCCTTTCGCGGACTAGTGGACCTGCAGGGCATTAACTGGGCACGCTGCCCGACCACGCGTGAGGTGTTCCGGAATTCTCGGATCACGAACTATCAGAACTACACGAACCTGAATCAACCGAACGATGGGATCATGACTGTTAGTATGTTTGTTGGCTTCGTCGTCGAGATTTGTGTGGTGGACTGACGTGACGTAATGTGATGGCTTTTAGGAGCTGATGAGGCCGCGGACGGACGGGAATTACTATCGCTTCAACTATACGAGCCTCAGGCACAAGTGCACGCTCGTCCATTTCCAGCTGAGGAACCTCGTCTGGGCCACGAGTAAAAACGACGTTTACTACAGCTGTAAGTCGTTAAATTTGCTTTTCGTCCACTTGGTGTCCCTCCGCTCTATCGAGTCGTGAACTCTCCCTCATCACAGATCGCTCGTACGTGAACCGTTGGTGCCCCGTAACACGCAAACCCTACCCAGCCGTCAACGTCGGTCCCAACGTTAAGATCTCGACGCTCTCCGCGAAAGGCCGTTTGCTCTTCGTGGGCGGGTACAGCGGCGAGTACTTCTTTCGGCGGCTCGAGGCCGGGGCGCCGGTCGCGTCGGGGAAGCTGACGGCGGATCCGAATGGGATCACAAACCACGCGGAGATTAATGAGAGTCGGGGTGGAGGTGAGAGTCGAGGGGTTGGTAAGAGGGTTAATTTAGTATGACAGCGTCGATTGCTATTGTTTCTAGCAACGATTGCAAGACGAGGGTGATGGATCTTGTGAGGCTGCAGGTCACCTCCGAGTTTGAGCTTCCCTGGCCCGTCAACGTAACCCCTCCTTTTTTTATTTTTTTATTTTTTTCCTGTAAGCTTATCTGTGACAGTGCTCATCGTTGAGCCCCGACAAACGGCTAATTTGCATTGTCGGCGACGAGCGGGATACAAAGATTGTCAATTCGGATACAGGTCAATGTACGTGTAGCTTTCTCCATGCTGTCGTGACTTTATTCTGACATTCGCGGCATTGTGAAGTAAGTTTAGAATTGAGGGGCCATCTCGACTTCTCCTTTGCATGCGCCTGGTCACCGTGCGGGAAGTACATTGCTACCGGCAATCAAGGTGCGCCTTAAAACATGTTGTGAAGTTCTTAGGTTGGGGCAATGACAAACTCCATCTTCTCTTCCGACCAGACATGTCCACCCGCATATACGACATGCGGAACACCTCCAAAACCATCGCTGTTCTTCCCGGAGTGATGGGTGCAATCCGCTCCTTGCGGTTCTCGGACGATGGGCGGTACCTCGCCGCTGCCGAGCCCGCGGATTTCGTCCACGTCTATGACTTTCGGGACCCGGGGTATCGGAGCCAGGTGGTGGACTTCTTTGGGGAGATCTCGGGAGTCTCGTTCACACCGGAGGATGCGGAGGCGCTGTATATCGGCAACTCTGGTATGGTGTTGCGTTTGGAATGGGCCGTTTCTTTTGATTTGCTTACTGATGGGTTATTTCTTCAGATGAGCAATACGGATCGATTTTAGAGTTTATTCGGGAACGGCGAAGCAGACTCACGCCGACGAGCGACATATTCATTTGATTGCGTGAGCCGGGCGACATTGATGTTGAATGGGGGGGATGTTGGGTTGCCTGGTGCTTTTTTTTTTGTAAAAGCTATTTCAGTTCGGTTCGATATTGTGTATTTTTTCTCCTTTATCTGCTTAATGCATTGCATATCACTCTACATATCCAGTAACAACGCATAAATACATAATGAGAATACTAATCATCTAAACCGCTCGTCAACTCCAGTGACCCAATCACTCACCCTTAACAATCCTTACATCTCCCACCATGTCCCTCCCTTCTAACCCTTTCCAAAATTACTCCCCCTTCGCCCTCTTCGCCAACAGTCTCGCCCCAGCGTTCCTGTAATTCGCCTCTGCGGCCTTTACGCCTTTCTCCACAGCTATCTTGTACTGTTCTAGCGCCTCCTCAAGCTTCCCACTCGCGTCCAGCACGCAACCGTAGTTGAATCTTGTCTCCCCGTCATCAGGTTCCAGCAACAACGCGTTCTGGTAACTCTGGATGGCCTGCTCGTACCGCTTCTTCAGCGCATGCACGTTCGCGAGGTTCACATGCGCGTCCGAGCGGGAGGAGTCAAGGGCGATCGAGCGCTCGAAGCTGGCGACGGATTCGTCGGGTCGGCCTTTAGTGAGCCCGCGAGTGAGAGGAAGCGTTTCAACGCAAGAGGGACATGAGAAGTTCTTACCCAGCGACAGCAAGCAATTGCCGTGGTTGTACCAAGCATCAGCAGTCGGGTGCTCCTTCAACCCCACGCGGTATCGCTCCTCGGCGCCTGCGATGTCGCCCTTATTCCAGAGGTCGAAGGCAAGATCGAAGTTCTTTTGGCCGGATGCGATGTTCGCGTACCACCGGACGGGAGTTGGCCGTGCCCGAAGGGGCAGTGGGGCTCGTGGCAGGATCATAAAGGGCCGGGGGAGCCCATGCGTGAGGCAGCGCGTCAGGGAGACGCGGATGTTTTGCATGATGCCTTCGCCCTTTTGACAGTGAGAATTTCAAGAAAAACGCAAGTCCAGAAAGTAAACTCAAAGTTAAGGTGAAATAAGTCGAAAGTCTTGCGAACGCGATGTCGAAGTAAAGACTTTCGGCTTCCTTTCTCAGCTGTCACATTCGACTGCTGTCGCTGCTGTTGTTACATTACAAATAGAAGTGGCTTGAATTACCTTGATGCTTATAATTTCTCGGCTGATATCCAGCGCGCGTCTCCCTCTCCTCCACCGATCCCGTCCTCTCACCTTCCCCGCGACTGCCCCAATCCGGATTTACGCCAAGATGCCGTTCAACCCCGTTTTTAACCACACTATGATTCGCGTGAAGGATCCGGCCGCGTCGAAAAAGTTCTATTGCGACCTGTTGGGCATGACGGAGATCGTGAGCCTGCCGTTCGAGCAGTCGAAATTCAGTATGCTGTCTTCATTTTTAGTTATTTCCGCCCGTGTTTTTCAATACGTAAACGTTACTTGCACGTATCAGCACTCTACTTCTACGCCTTCAATGTCCCCGATAACATCAAAAGCGCCAGCCACGACGAGCGCAGGAGCTACGCTTTCTCCGTCCCCGGCGTCCTGGAGCTCACCCACAACCACGTTAGTAAATATATAGATGAGTTTTTGCGAACTGAACGCGGTGGGACGTACGTTTAGGGCACGGAAAATGACCCCGAGTTCAAGGGGTACTCATCGGGGAACACCGAGCCCGGTAAAGGTTTCGGCCACATCGGTTTGGCGGTAGATGACGTTCAGGGATTCTGTGATCATTTGGAGAGCCATGGGGTGGCATTCAAGAAAAAGTTAAACGAGGGTGAGGAGTTCTTGTGCTGCTTGCGGGCGTGACGGATGTATGCTTATCCACGT
Organism: Irineochytrium annulatum; assembly: GCA_027600665.1. NCBI lineage: Eukaryota > Fungi > Chytridiomycota > Chytridiomycetes > Chytridiales > Chytridiaceae > Irineochytrium > Irineochytrium annulatum. The sequence continues at coordinate 20,528 of JADGJL010000442.1, forward strand.
GGTGCAGGTTCGATGAAGAACATTGCTTTTGCCTTGGACCCGGACGGTTACTGGTAGACATCCTTTCCTTTCAATTGTTTAACATGTCGTCTAGGGTTGAGATCCTTCCGAAGGGCCTTCCGAAGCAGTAAAGTGTGATACCTGGAGTCGTTGCTGCGCTAAAATGCGATTGGGGGGTTTTCGGCGTTAGTTGGTAGCCTTGTACGGTCTATGTAGATATGCTACGGGAGCAAAAGCGCTTGTGCTTATATCTTGCCTGCCATAAAAGTTACGTGAGAAGCGTTGTACGAGGCAGTTTTTGGGTAAAAATTATTCATGATATGTAAATTGTCCATTACATGCATAATGCTCAATAATTGCCATGCAAAGAAAAACAAATGTAAAAAAAACAAGAGATATGGTAACTGTCCTATCTATCACGAATACATCACACTGCCACCACCCCGCTCGAAAAAACTGCTTTCCTCCACCTCCTCCCCATCCCCATCGCCATCCCCATCGCTTTCCTCCCCAGCCC